>JAAXOA010001399.1:0-16120 GCA_036561885.1 Salina celebensis
ATAGTATTTTATAAGTCCCGTTTCAATTGTACGATTTTCTCTCTATGTTCAAATAGTATTGATAACCCCAGAAAATAACATAAGAGCCCCCAAACCGCTCTTATACCATATTACGGCAGTACATCACGCTCAACCTATAAAAAATTCAACTATCGACCCTATTTACAGAATAAAGTGGAGTTATGAGAAAGATAACAGTAGAGAGAGAGAGAAACATCATCCTATACAAGTGCGTGGAGAGTGTGAGGATGAAAACTTTGGGACTACTAATAAGACGCATGAGCATAATTTCATAACATTTTTTTTGATTCCCTTTTGTTATGTACAAAGTGTAAAGAGGAACATAGACCTCAAGCCGTTTTTGCTGTATAATTTATGAGCTAATGTCTCCCTTCCCTTGTTTCAATCTAGCTTTCACACGATTTTTTCCACGGTTTTTTAAGTATGCCCATTACGAATCGGCCGACACGTTGTATTTTTGAAACTTTTTTGTATAAAAAATAGTTAACACGAGAACGAAATAAAAAGGTATACAAAAACCCACCTACAAACTAAAAACCTATGCATCATTATCGTTAACAAGTTGGGCACATTAAAGTAGCGAAATTTAACAGTTTGTGTGATTACTTGTTAGTTTATTCGTGGACTCATTTAAGTTGCTGATCAACAAGGGAAATTGCTTTGGAATACCAGTGCAACCTGATACGGCATTGATTTTTATATTTTTATATGATGTAAAGAGACTTGTACAAGAAATTGAAGGCTTTTCAGTAATGGAAACAAAGCCCTGTGGCTTTTGGTTTTTACGTGAAAGTCTGTCTTGCTTACTGCGCATGAATAGATTTTATGAACCAACACCTTATAAGGAAAAGTTGATCAAATTGAACCTGAATACAGGTTGTAAGGACTATCCTAAGTAGATCAAAGCACAACTATCCCCAAGAGGTATTTAGATTTGGATCTGTACTCTTCTGTTTTCCATTACAGTTTTTTTCTGATAAACCAATGTGTTTCGTAGGTTTTATTCAAAGTCACGTTTCAGGATTTCTTATTTGATTCGAAAATTGAGAAAAAAATACATAGTGATCAACCCTTTTATTTTAGTTCATCGATAAGTTTTAACGGGAAAGTTTTTTTTAGGTAGTAGTGTGTGAGCTATGAACATTACAAGTATCTTAAAGGAGTATTTTAAAAAGCAATATTGCTCTGTATATCACACCTCATTTGTATATGACGACAGATCAATTGCCTCAAGGAAGAATGAAATTAGACGTAATGATTGCGTCTGGAGGCTGGTGCCGCATGATAATTTTAAATTTCAAAGGGTGTAATAGAACCACACTTTTCACCTTATCATCATCCTGATGAAAGCATCATTGAAAATAATAACAAAAAAATCTCAGAGGAGATATCCCTTCGGTACAGTTTTATTAGCCAGACTCGTTTCTTAAAAGATGATTTATGCAGGCGCAAAATATAACGAACTTGATTTTATTTCTGACTTAAAAATAATTCCTAAAAAATCATGTTGATTCACGTGTATTTTTATGAATGTACAATAATCAGAGATGATGATGATGATCAGTGTGCATGCATACATTAGTTTCACACAGGTTTCATTACCGGATTAAAAGACGCATTCAAAATTTCAGGTACCCTAAAATTATCACAGCAAAGATTGACTCTAGGAAACCGTGAGATTCTTATTTAATAAAATTCTTTACTCCCTCACAGTCACCACTGCAACAGTGTTCCAGATTTCATCCAGCGTGATAAACACTTTTAAGTGCATACAAAAATACTTAAATCATCAAAGTAATACTTAAATGAGTAACTTCGTGCTCAAGTTATATACATTCTGGCAAATGGAATGGTACACAATTGAGAAGAAGTTCTGTTACGCATCTGGTTAAAGAGAAAGAAAGATAGAGTGGCAAGTCATTCTATAAACCGCAGGAATGCTGAGTCAGTGGTTTTACAAGTTAAATGAAGGACCTTGACTATACTTATACAAATCCTTAAGCAGTTCTTTGTTTGGACGTTTTTGCATGATGTAACTGAAAATGAATAAAAATTAGTCTATTTCACAAAGGTCTCCAGGTATAAAGATTCTTCCGCAAAAAGTTTTGAAAAAATGTGGTGATCGTTCACTTACGATCAAGATAACTATTTTATACTTATTCTTTTGCTGTTTACGGGGATCATTGATTGAACAAAGCTAGATTTCAACTACCACCTCCTCTTTTGTATATACGAAGGCGCCTTTGTTAGGTAACAATGGCAAGATTTCCTTTTCGCTTGTCCAGATCGTAATTTAATATTTGTTCAGCGTACTCAATGGCAAGTGGCCAGCCACACTCATATATCACTGTCATCGCCTTGCCGCATTGCAATATCGCGAGCCAGACATTGTTTTGCCTCCATTCTACAACTGCAGTCGGCAAAGAAAGCCAAAACTGTGTTTTTTTCTAATCTCTATTTCAAAACAAAAGTTGTAAGGAAACTTAACGTGCATATAATGGTGAGCCACACAGTCAGCAGGTCAATGTGTGCGTCAGGCAAACATTCCGAAAAAAGAGTATCATCACAAGGTATCTTTTTAGATTACGCAGACACAACATTTAATTGGTGTTGGACAATTGTTTCGAAAAAACCGTAATAAATTATTCTCCATAATCTCTTACACAACGAAACAGAGCAACCTTCAAAGGCTTTTTGGTAATTTACAAGGCGAGCAATTTTTCTTATCATTTGCATGGCTGATTGGTCTCCCCACAAATCAGCCATAATCAATCCCAACAAGAGACTGAAGCGATTTATTATAACTTCCTTTGTAACACCAGACCAAAGTGCGAGTAGAACGCTGCCCTCTGAAGCGTTCAGCTGTAAAACGAGATAGAGGACTTTGTGACCGATCCAGTTAACTTTTGCCGTCTTTAAATCATTGTATTAGCTCAAGCCTACTAAAATGGTCTTAAACAATTGCTCACTCACTATCATTTTTCATTCCGTTTGAAAACAACGCCTCAGTATGGTCTCAGCCAGCAGGATAACTGCCGAAAAACCGTCTCTTTGTCTTGAGTGCTGGGAAGCAGCATCGCACACCTCTTTTCTCCACACACTATTCAATAAATCTTGCGATTATTTATGATAGCAATAAATCCTCTTTAAACACAAACTCTTTGCTTAGTCGCAACTGTGGTTTTCTGCAAATTGCCATTCTTTTTTCCTGAAGTTTGAACCAATTACTTCATCCTAATTACACAATGACGAATAAAAGTGCAGCTGCAATATGTAATACAATGAGCGTCATATCATCTACAAATCTACGCATACGTAAAGTGCCCATGAGTTATGAAATAATTTACAGATTTAAATTCACGAAGCTATCCATCCTGCAAAATGGTTGTCCATTTGACACGGTGGTTTTTCTTAAATACAGCTAAAGTGCGCATAAATCATGTAATGTTATCCTAGGAAAGCGCTCCATCAGACATCATTGACCAAGACAACAACACATTCCTACAAAAAAATGTTCAGCTCAGCAAGGGAAGAATAAAATTTAGTTTCTAAGCATTTATTTAGCTCATAATATGAATAGTTCAGAATCCAGATAAACCGCATTAGCATCCAACAAACCCAGCCTCGTCAAGCAATGCTTCCTACTTATTATGCAAACTGTGCTCTAATGGTCATAAATAAATCTATTTTGAATGAAAACATAACACAACCAATCCTACGCTCACACCACGTTTGTTTCATTTTTTGTTTCTTGTTCTCCAAATACCAGTCTCCAAGATAAAAAAAAATATTTAGCTGTGAACTGCATTGTGGAACGGCATTGACTTCACCAACATCAAATTCCAGATCTAGATTCTCACTTGAAACGCTGTTTTTTTATTTGAGTTCTTTACAAAAAAAATGTCTACGCTACTTGAAAAAGAATACGAAAATTGAAAAGGGAACAACTCCGGAGGATCTAACAAAATCGTGTTTCTTTATCCTATTTTGTTGTAGTTTTTTATTCTAATCTCTTTCTTCCAATTTAATTCGTTGAATCATACTTCATTCAACAAGGCTTCTCTCTCTCAAAAGGAATTCGCAGGCGGGATCCTCCAACCCAAACTGTTGTTTTAATTGGACCGTGTAAAAAGCAGAGAGAAAAAAAAGCTGAGAACTTGTTACAATGCGAATCATCTCACAAAAGAGTACACGAAATAAATCAGCATATCTATTAAAACTAGCTCCTGTGTGTATATTTAAGAAAATGAATGAAACTTTCAGGAATTTTCAAGATGAAATTAAAGTCACCTTGCTACAGCTTTGTAGTCAAATTCCTCCCTCTATTCTTTTCTTTTTTATGAAGATTAACTTCTTAAGTCCTTTTAACAAAAAAATGACACCACTATTTATATAAAAAAAATAACACCACAGCCGGAAGCTTAGACAAGCGGGTTTTTGAAAACTTGGGCTATGGAAGGATTCCAGGAACTGAAATGTGCTGCTGTGTATTCCTTCCTAGATTCATACTGAGCCAAGTGAGGCATAAGATGCAATGAATAATGAATTAAAATTATGAATGAAAATAGTAGAAAATATTTCAGACAAGTACAATAAACCATCTCTGAGAAAGTAGTTTTGGGGAAACAATAGGAAAAAACAATGGTTTAAGGCTGGTACTACTTTGTTTGAAACAGATCTATTTACTATTGTGTACGCACCGAACGCTAACATAAACTCTATATTTTCTTATTAAAAGACAAGTGTACAGAATAGAATAAAAACCGACAGATAACAAAAAAGTGTTGGGAAAGTTTTTAACAACTTTTTATATCATTCCTACTTTGAGAGGCTTACGAAAGTAGTAAGAAAGAAAAGTTTAAATCTCAACGGGTAGATATGCTGTAAAAAACCAAATTAGAGAAACAAACTTGTCAACAACGTCAGTTTTCCTATGAAACCTGACAAAAAAGTTAGTGAAGGGCTCAAGAGAGTTTCTAAGTCCAAAGTCATCACTAGAATTAACTAACTATGATACGTTGTCTCATTTGTATTCATACGACAGGAGACAGAATTGCAATGTAGTCAACGAAAGTCTCTTGTCTCTCAGCTCTCATGTTTGAACAAGTCTTCAAACGAGAGTCTCCTGATGTTTCCATATACTGAGAAAAAAGACACAACTGGAACATGCAGAGCTCATTTAACTCCAATCGCGCACAATAAACAACCAGATTTTCTGTTTTCTTCCACTTGCCCGGTACTTTCAGATGTCTTTTCGCTTTCATACTAATACTCATAACAAGTGCATAATAAATCCTTGGATTTTTGCATGTTACGTTTGTATTTTTAACTAACAAGAAAAATCAAATTGATAGAAATGATTTGTTGTAAAAAACATTGCTTATTTTCATTTTCCACTTGTACCTATATCTCTTTCATGGAGTTATTCTCGTTTCTGCCTTCTTGCTGGCTATCTTCAAGGCCAGTGAGCTCATTGTTTTCACGGCATGATACTAGAAAACTCCCCGTCATGTCCGTTTTAAAAAGGAACATTGCTTCTGAAAGTTCTCCTTGTAGTTTTTATATTCATATGCTCGTATAAAGGGCCAAAACATCTTCCAGATGTATGCGTGTAGGAAGCATTAAACCAAAAAGTTATCATAATCATAGTTTTGCTTCCCAGTTTGAAAATGTTTTACGAGATGATTTTCAAGAATACGACGATGCGGAATGATATCATCGTGTTTTTTTGTTGGTAAAATCGACAAGTGGCTGGTATGTGTATTCAAGAAGGGATTCCTTTTTACCTGTTAACTTGCTCAGGGCATGAATGAACATAGCCAAGAAATGCTTTAAGTTTAATGTAGTGGCTACAATTTGGACGCAAGATAACTCGTGAAGACATCATCGTGTATTTCTACGTATGTTGCGCTGTTGTACGAGATTTTGAAGGGAAAAATTATAATGCTTGAGGTATTGGTGAATGTATTTTGTGTACAGGTATTGTTATGAGCCCGTCTGGATGTTCATGATACATAATCGAAATTCGCCCCAGTTCATTCCTGGAATCACTAAAGTCCTTTGCTTTCTTAACCAGCTACACAGCCACAAGCTAAATACGAAACAAGGGGAAGAAAATGCAAGAGCTTGGCTCATTTCGTTAACCAGCTTGGAAGACTTAGCACTCAAGCATCTTGCGCATCATTGTACGAACACTACACAAAGATAGGGAACTTTGAAAGAAAGTATTGACCAAGCTTAGTAGGGAGATAACAGAGCAATGTATTACTATCATAGGAACTGGAAGTCCACATTTAGGAAGCACAAAAATAAGATTTTTTTTTGTTCTCATCTCACTCATTGTGAAGTAGCATAAAAAACTTAAAATCTTACCCGGAGGGTTACTTGAAGAGAGTAACAAGAGATGTGTGCTTACAAACTTGATAGCAACGTCAAGTTACGGTCTCCTATTATAAATACATATTCACGAGAAAATTACTGAATTTATAAATGCTCTAAGCATGTAATTGTCAGACATTTGCCCGAACAGCTATACGTGAGGGAAATACATTAGTAGTTAAAATAGATAGCGTACTTTAGAAAACACAACGGTGAACTATTTTGACCGATGATATCTGGTCGAAACTAGTGAAAGTGGGAATGAACAAGTGTTATATGCCATGGTTTGTCAGAATGCGTTTACCGAGATCACAAAATCATTCATACGCAGATATTCTCAGAATCTGTAGTTTGCCACATATAAACTAACAACTTAAAATCAGATGGTTACTAGTAATTGGACAATCTCTTTTATGTCGTTGCCTTTCTCGTTACTTAAACTGTAATAAAAAGCCGGAGATGTGGCATAAAATAGGTTATCATGATCACGACCAAGGCGCCATACAACAGGCAAAAACATTGTATCTTTCTGTCAGATCTTTCACTCTGTTCAGTATATGAAACCCGACTTAATTAAATGGAGTTGTTGTGTCATAATGTAATAAAAAATCCATATTTGAGAGGAGTGCACGAAAATCAATGATTCCCATTTAGCAGCTTCACTCATTTTAATCGTTGTACGAGCGTCTTTTGATTGCCCATTTTTGTTCACGATTACTTAAACACCTGCGAAACAATTGAGCACCTACAAAATTCAATTAAGTTTCCTGTCATGCTGCTAAGGAAGAGAATATTTTGAAATCGTTTTGGTGTACTACCAAACTTGGTGTCACCTGCATGTTGAGTAAAACCATAGAGGTTATCAAAGGTTTTGCAAGTGACACTTGCACGCTACAGCCAGCCGCTCAAAATCTGATGAAAGAATAGCGCACACAAAATATGAAAATGTTCATGGTTTTCCTGCTGTTGACATTATAGCGTACGTCAGTATGAATGAAAATGAAAGCAGGTGAAAATCGAAATCTCATGGTTCCTCTATACAGACAGATCTTCATAAATAAATCACTACAATTTGTGATGCTCATTTTTGTTTCAGTGTTCAGGTTTCATTATACAAAAGGGATGATGCAGTTAGGGGAAATGCATCAATTTACACGTCATACGTCTCCTGACAAAACATGCTCCCTACATAGTTTTATAACTTTCATTACTCTAATATCATTCTATATAACCAGTACCACATTACCCTTCACTTCCTCCCTCTGCACTCAACTACTTTTTCATGGTATTATCTTGTACCTGCCAAGTGCCAAATATTTCCCCCTTTTCTTGGATTTATTACGTTTTCTCACTCACCCATGCAGGTATGCATTATTATGAGCTTACGGTAATATTACATTTCTCTTGTTTGTGTATCATATCTGGATGATGGATAATGGAAAAAGCTAAATTACGTTCAGCCAGTGTCAGATATTTTGTTGCTACACACAATGTTATGCATCTATTTTACTTTCAGCCTACTATTTAACTTTCCCGTACTATCACATGACAGTTAGTTGGAAGAGTAACAAATAACCTGATTTTGAGCCTTTTTTCATTTAAGCGATCCCAAAAGTGAGAGGAGACGAACATTCTATCATATCATTACGAACAAATTAACACTTTGTTAATAACTTGAAGAAACAGACAAGAGATGCGCTTACACATTTACTGGAGGATGACATGCTACACATACCATCAGAAATACTAACAGGCATACGTCACGCTAAACAAAAATTAGGAGGAAGGCTTTACGCCCAGAAATAAAAGTATTTGTACGACACTTCCAGAAGTCCCTTAAGGGAATGGCTTATTTCTTGTATTCTATGACGAAAGGGGATTTGAAACTTTTACTAAATCTGTATTCAGGCAAGCCCATTAGCATTAAAATCTACATCCGATATTACATTTTTCCGAGTACATGTAAAAACATTCATGAGGCTGCGCCAGTTACGTAAAGAAAATACAACTTGGCCCTTTCGGTGTTGTAGCTTTGGTGCAAGCTGCAATGGTGTTACGGTGGTTGTGTTATAAACACAAGGATTCTTTTTTTCCATGTAATTGACCTCTGACACAACACATTATGCAGTCCATGTAATAATATGAGGATCCGACACTATTATTTTACTTTCAACTCATTCTTCGTGTCCTATCTTTTCAAACATATATTACGCATAGCTCATTCGAGAAAAAATATTACCTTTTCGTATAAAAACGAAGGGGATTTTTCTCTCTCTTGTGTGTATTCTATGTAATACAACACACATTGATGGACATGATAGAGAAATAGGATTTATCTATTTTTTCCCTTCTCTTAACTAATCTACCCATTCACGGACATGCTGCATACACCGAACTACATGGCTTTGTATGTGTCTACTTTTACCATCAGATTTTTTAGGAACAACAATAACAAGACAAGCTGATAAAAAGAGCTAAATGGCATATATTAAGTTTGATGAAGATCATGATGATGCTGCACCTTCAACAACACCTTACACAATAGATTTACTACACAACAGTATTTATGCCCATTTTTTACCCGAGTCTAGGCTGTAATATACCTATAATCTATTCATTATATTATGAATTACGTATGCATTATTAAGAGGCGTTTCGTCATGTCTCAGCTCAATCCTAATGAAAATCACAAAAAAATTCTTCACGACAGGATTCTGAAAAAAGTGTTTTCACAATAATAACTTGCTCTCTTGTAGCTTTTCAATTTAACCGAGAAAAATATCGTGCAAATTTTAGTTCGTCCCATACTGGGATGCCTCTTCTCTTTAGTGAAAAGTTTTTGGTATCCCGCCGAGCCCGCATTTTTTTTCTCTTCAAGTGAAGTACTGTAAAGCAACCATCCATCCACTTGCACTACTTGATGTGATGATTCCTACTTGTTCACCGTGTGGTATAATAGCATCTAGATGATGATAGATAGATATAATACGGGGATGCTCTCAGTATCCGTATTCTTTTTAAAAAATATCTTATAAATTCCAAAATCTCAAGTACATGGCATCTTTCTGTTGTAAACTACTTTCTTTCGTTGTCTAGCCCTTGCTCAGCTCACCTAAGTAAACACGTAAACGTGGAAAGTAACACGATGACATCACACACCGCGTATTCCCAACTCTCGTGTTTTTTTGCCTAACGCCAAGCTTGTTCGGGTAAAGAAGGAATTTCATGATTTTTCGTGTAATTCCCCATGTAAATCTCTTATCAACCTTTTCAAGCTCCTCCGACCTTCCTTGACAATAAATCCTACTGATGTCACCAAAAACCTTCGGGATATTTCAAACTCACGAGTGTCGCACGTCTGCAAACAAAACAATGTACAAAACCTTCTATCAAGAGAATATTTCCAACCACAAGTGGAGAAATCACCTGAACAATGTGTACACGGAAGAAAACCAATAAATCAAGCTAACAACTACACTTGGCAGTTGATGCCGAAGTCTCAGGAGAATTTGCAATTCAAACTACTGACATAATTTCTTTTCACAATGGCTTGTTGATTTTTTAAGAGTAATTACTAAACTTATCAGTCATTCTCCAATTAAACCGTCTTGAAAGAATCGATGTGCTGCATTTATCGACTGGAGTCATGGATTTGCCTTTGGCAATTCAAATTTCAAGTCATAAAAAAGTTGGTCATGCAACTGCAACGCTTTGTGCAGCAGCAGCTCAGGTCTGAAAACCTCTGAACGAAGAAAAAGGCTAAAACTAACGAGCAAGAATCTAAAGCCCTTCACACATGATTAATTTGTAATTACCAGATTCAAAATACATTTTAAATGTTGAAGCGCAGTAGTGGGCCCTGTCTGCAGGCATGCAATATGTAGGCGCATTTCGAGCACGCAAGGATGTTCACAAAAATCTTACTGCCTTTTTAAGCAGCAAGAGGTGGACAGGAGTGAAATAGTTGCATGAGATGAGTGATCAGCTCCGAAGTGATTACGACTGAAAAGCTGTTTTGCGTTTTTTATCTTATAAAGTCAGGATAACCGAGTAACATAGTAAGTAAACGGGTGGTGGCAAAGGTAGCAGCTCGGTCTGATTGATAACCACATTAAGTTTTTTAAACTGCTTAGAATGCCCGCATTGTGTATTTTTGTCCGTGATGTCCGTGATTTTTTATCTTCGTGTATTTTCGGGTTTCAAAACAGCGCAGTATACCTTTCATTCCACTCTGGAACACACCTGACCCTTCACTTTTGATTATTAATATAACTTGGTATATTCAGAAAGTATTTATGGACACAGCGATGTAGCGTTATGAATACATAAATTTACAAATAAAAAGTGGATTTTATCTTTTCCAAAAGCCATGGAGTACATAAACCCTGCAGTGATTGAAGCTAAACAAGTTTAAACTGATCTTTGAAAACAATAAAATTGTTCACTTGTTTGCTAACTCATTATTATCGTTCAACTCTTCATTAGTTATTGTTTTCAACGGGTGCAATCGAATAAATTTTGGCGAATGCACACAACCGCGCCGCTGTTTTGAAAATATGACACTAACTACTAACGACGGGATGTGTAGATCACACCAAAGAGTTTTTTCTTATCATAATTCATCTTTCCCTGGATGCATCAGCGCACACTGTCGCATTTGCATACTGACAATAGTTTTATCGTGTGGTCAAGATGTAAATATCCACGATGAAACTACTATCCATCAACTGGTTAGAAAATTCAGTTAAAAACTTATAATGCACACGACATCAATTTCAGTATTTTACATGATGCCCAATGGTTGTTGTTTCATACTTTCATTTGGGTGGAGCAAGCCTAACAACATCGTTGTCCGTCATGATAATTCACGTAAAAACGCACTAGCTACTGCTACATGCAAATACAACGTACAGGATCAAGTGGCCATGAGGCTTACAAACTCACAACACGGTTCCCTTGTTATGAGCAATTAGTCTGGGGAATCCGAAATTTGGAAAGATTATGATAAAACCGCAGCTCTATTACTATCAGGAGTAATTTGTATTCACCACGACGAAGCATTTACACACTGCGCACACACAAGAGCTCTATATTGTTTTCTACTTGAAGATTGCTTACAATATTCCCATTAGTTTGTACAGGTAATGCACACAAGTTTGAGATGTAAAAGTACTGACGATAATAACCCTTTAACACATTCGCATTTCTCGGACTCGTTAGGTAAACATTTGGCTAGTGAGTACGTGTGAGTTGGTGTCCGTCGAGTTTCAGGTTAAGGTTGTAACACGTGTGAATTTCCATTATCCTTTTTAACGACTTCTCCGTGGTATCCTAATTTGCACATTTTGCTCGTAGTAAATCATCATCATTGTATAAAAAACTCATACATTTATTTAATACATTATTAACTGTTAGTGAAATGCGTATACACAGCAGTCACCAGTAGTAGAAAGATGGAGTTTTGAACATCAGTTTGGTTCGCTCTTCTTCGCAATAACGATTTTCTTCCATTCAATATTTGTACAATTGACAGCCATAGCGATCACAGGGAGCTTCTAAAAAACTTTTTTCCATTGGATTTTGTGGAATACGTGCAGTTTGAATGAGGATATTAGTCAACATACGGGCATAACGTCTTTTGCACATTCAACAAACACGTTCAATAAATAAACCACCTACCTACCTACCACATAGATACCACCAGACAGGATCAGGGTGATATTATGTGTTAGCAAGCTGGTAAGGGTTGCATTTTGTTGGCTTGTTTCTTCTTGTGTAATAGAAAGCACGGTCTCGTCATCATAAATGACATTTACTTCTCGTCTTATGTTTAGTAATCTCATCCAGCGGGAGCAAAAAAAGCAGGTTTATGACAACAAACCTGTCCACATTATACTTTATAGTAGAAGTTTCTTCTTTTCCTACATTTTCCCCCTATCTGACGTTCATAATAAAACCATACTTGTCGTTGCCAACCAGCCAGCAAATCTTTTCCGCAATTATATCAAGCGAAAAAAAAAGATCCCTATCGAATTTGATGACGGCACATGAATATCAGTGGGTAAACCTGTCACAAAATCCTTGTCCTTCGTTTTGTTATGATGACAGAGTGGCAGGCATGGAACTTCTGTGGTTTCGCCAGTCCAAATATGCATGTATGCACTTATCATTAATGATATTGCTATACACCCCAGTCTACAAGTCAAAACATTTCCAACTGATAATAAACGCTGTTTCTCAAATTTTTAGTGATAAAATGCAAGATTTTTAAAGGTTTTTTAGAATAAAAATGAAATTCATTAGGAAAAAGGATGGTTTTCTACATGTTGAAAAAAATGGGTGGTGGAAGTTCATTATAAAATGCGCTGAAGCAAATGACATTATGACATCTTCAAATCAAATATTGTCCATGGATTTCAATAAAAAAAATCTCAGTCACGACCAGCGGTTGTTACGAAAAAGGTCCACAATGACTTTCCAAATTCCATTATTATAAAAAAAATATTAAGAACGAGGAGCAGTTCCATGCCCATTATGAGTGTTTGTTATCCAAGTTGGTAATGAATAGGAATGTTCCACCCACAAACATGATAAAAATCTAGCAAAGGTAAACCTAAAAAGAACCCGATTCTGCCTTTCACTCAAGACATAATAGGATACATCACCGGCTCTGATCAGCCTTTGTGCGGAGATTTTTTTCACACAAACGCGCCACAACAAGAGACCGTAATATTGTCCGTAATGGATTAATGGAACCTCTAGAAATTCTTGGTGACAATGAATTAGGCACTGAAAATAGAGAATTGTATTAACGAGTGTGTTCTGCTTGCACCTATTCTTCCTCTTTGATTATACGTACACTAAAAAATAAATAGGTATCAGACATCAGAGCAGATACTCATCTTAGATTACTCAAGCGACGATGAATGAACATATGGAAAACCCATTTTCATTCATGAAAGTTTTATGGAAGGAATGTTACCTGCTTTGAGCCGAATACAACAAGAAATAGGAAATGTGCACTTGTATGGGAAGAGTAGAAATCTGAAAACTTGAAGCATTCAACTATTCGGTTTTGATATGATCCCGCAACCTGATAACTCAGGAAGAAAAAAGGCTGATGTTCCTTTTCATAGAGAGGAAATGTAGCCCAAAATATTTGCCTGAAATACTTGAATATATTTCACTATTAGAAAATTCATGGAAAAATAGGTTTACTTCGGAATCACAATGGAAGCATTTTCTGACATTGTTATTCACAAATTTCGGTGTGCTGCTTGCTTTTGTGTGGCAGATTATGTATGATTGCTTTTACAATACGAACGATGATGCGTGCATTGATTTGAGAAGCCACAAAAGCACTTTATTCCATCAGTCGTTGCTCACTGATGTCGGTTTAAAACTGTCGCATGGAACAGTAAGTAAAATTCTATTTCAGGCACGATTATGGGAATATTTTTTATAAGAATCGTGGAATTCTATTTTTACGATTTAGATAAAATAGATGTTCCCAATTTGAAATACTCAGGGTATGATAAAAGCTTGCAAGTATTTTTAGTAATATGCAAGGCCGGTTTTCTTTATGGAGAGACATAGGAGCAAGCGTATTCATAAAACCGCAAAAGACATAATAATACCTGGTAATAATCGTAATAAAATGAACGAACAAGTGATTGTTGATGATGCGAAAAACAATCAAAGTTAGACTAAAAGCAGGTTTACCCTCTGGACACATCCAAAACTATATTATAGTCTGGCAGGTTTCTTTTTGCCGTTGAACTAATGACAACGTCCGAAATCACCGTCATCATTATGTTTATCATCATGACCATCATACCGAGTAGATCGTGAAGACTCATACTTTTACAAAATACACATCTTCAAGACTCAAGTACATAATAAGCCTAACACGACACGATCAACGATTCGGACATTCATATGCGATACATAAACAAGTTTTCGATCCACCATCTCATCATGGTTTCTCAATTTTCAGATATTTTTTATAAATTCAACACGTAGCTTGGCTTCGCCTTCTCCATTTAGGAAATATTGGGGTAGCGATAGTAACAATTCATTTGAGGAAAAATGCAGCATCAATTTTTCCTCGCTGCAGGCATTCTCTCAAGTCTTAAGATAAACGCAAGCCTGCGGGTAGTATTTGTTCTTATTAGCAAAGTTAAACGAGCTTTCCAAAGCTTCTTTCTCCTAAAACCAAGGATTCTTGCATTTGGATCGCATAACATATCTAGATGCATTACGCCTGCTTGAAACACCTCCAGTCAAGCATGATTGTTTGGTTCTATCAATTCCTCGTCGTTAACGAGCCCTGAGTCGTTTTATTTTAAACACTTCCTTGTCTAAAGTATCATTACAGTTTGGCAATTTTCGACAAATTTTGATACTCACTGTTTTTGTGTACTTTGATTTTCTGCTACTGGCTTCCCTTTGAAACTCACCGACGTAATCAAAGTCTATTTCGCTCTTTTAACATTTTACTGCTATGCTAATTTTTCGAAATAATGGCGACCGTTAAAGGCAAATGGGGATTTAAAATTAAACTCTCCATTCAGATTGATTGCCGCCCAACGCTTTTTCTCTAATTCCAAACGAAATTCTGTCAGGCAGCAATTAAACTGACAAGACGAAAGAGGATGGTGTCTTGTCCTACAGAGATAACATTAGGTAAGCGTATCTACAACGGAGTATGTAAGTAGTAGATAATAAGGTAGTTTTATGACACATAAAAAAACGTTGATCCTAAACAAACGAGAAAACGAAGAGAATAAAAGTTAAATGGTAGGACGGATAAAGATAAAGGAGGCACATCTGCATAGGTAATTCAATAAGAAAAACATAATTTTCGTTGCTTGTGTAACATATCACCGACAGATATCCTACGACATATAAAGCAAATAACTCTGTTGGATACTAATATTACTCATAAAAGGCACACGCACTCACACACGGAGAGAGTGGAAGAGAAAGGTAGTATTGCCGATGGTGGTGGTAACGATACACAACAAAGGATCATCCTTAACCTTGTTTAATAGCTGATGGCCCAGAAGAAATGATTGCCGAGCGGCATCAGTCTAACTAAAGAGATTAAAAAGATCGCACCTATAGAACCTCAAGTACCGCTGTGTTGAGCTATCACATGTAAAAAAAACGCTTGTGAGTTGTGGGCATGTATAAGATAACAAGATGGGCAAAATGATGGTCTCATGATGAGCAGATGATGATGATCTTGTGAAATGAAAAACCAACTACTGGTTATCCGGTCAATAATATTATGAGTATCTCCTCTCTATATCTTTATTCAATCTGCATATTCTGCATATCGGTCTGCTTGGCCACAAGAAAAGCGACAATGGGACTGCTATTACACCACTGTAAGTATAGTTATTGCTGTTTTACGATTTTCTCATTTTTTTGCCGAAGATGATGAGTTACAAGTTTAAAAGCTGATAATTCAATGATAACAGCAACAAAAAAGGGTTTTATGTTTGTTGGCAAATGCCAGGGATTATCAGGAGCGGCTTTTGCATCAAAAAAGAAGTTGAATCCAATGATTATTTTACTTCTCTTCCTACACCTCCATATCTCAGTGAATACAATTGTAGCTGATATCCAGAAGCTAGGTAAACGTATCTAAGTTCAACGCTGTTGACGAATAAAAAATGAAAAAATAGCATTGCCTGACCGCACTGTCCATCTCCCC
>JAAXOA010001400.1:0-16114 GCA_036561885.1 Salina celebensis
GGTCATATTTGGTAGGATCTTGGATTCCTTGGTCACAACGTGTAGGATGGTGAATTCCTTGGTCACAGGGTGTAGGATATTGGATTCCTGCGTCGTAGTGTGTAGGATATGTGATTCCTTAGTCATGTGCGGTTTCTGGCTTCGAGGTAGGTCTTTATGCCGCGAAGTGTTCTGAAATTGTTTATGTCTTGGGTGATGCAATTGATAAGATCCGTTGACTGCTTTAGTACCATTTAAATGCACTGGCTGAACTAAATTGTGGTGTTTTTTCCTTTTCCCCCAGTTATGTGGTGCAATGCTAACGTGAAGAGATCTTTTTTGTATTCCTTTCACTTGAGCAGTATGAGGAATACTCGTCTGTTGAAATGTCCATTGCGCAAAACCAAAAAGTAAAATAGCTAAATGTACTACTGATACTGGACCAGACAGTAAAACCATGGTGCTTCTTTTGAATTATAGCCAGTATTATTTATGAATTGATTTCCTGCACTAGGCGAACTACGTATTGTGTGCCGCACACCGGAAATAATTACTAAACATTAATTACTAAATTCTTCTTTGTTTGGAAGTTAATTGAAGCTTGCATTGCATTAGTATGACATGAATAAATGAATTGGAAATTGAAACTAGCGAAACATTTTGTAAAAATTTTCTTCAACATTAATCTGAAGCTAGTTTATATCTGAGAATATTATAATGGTCTATTTTGTACAAAAAATATTATAGTTATCTGTGGAGTTTCAAAATTGAGTTAATGTTTTTCTACAGAGCTAGAATCCCTCGCTTTAGTAGCTTTTTTAGATTTTGGACTTGGTGGTGCCTTCGCCAACCCACCCGCTTCGTTTGAGTCAACCAACTTGCCAATTTCAAAAGAATTTTCACCTGAAGTTGATAAAGAGTCTGATTCACCTTGGAGTGAAATAATGACGAGGTTAGGTTTGTCCGTCTTTACTGTCTTGGAAGTTGTCAACCGGAGTTTTTCTGTTTTCGGCTTGGATGTAACAAATTGGTCGGAAGCGGCCTTGGAGGAAAGTACTTTTCCGTCTTGGATATTTGTTGAAACAGTTGTTTTAACCTTAATTGGTTTCTTCGTTCCTTTTGTTGTTTGAAATGACGAGCTTCTCTCTACATCGTGACTTGGGGGCGTCTGCCAATTTAAATTCAAAGAAAAGTCGGGACTGAATGGGTTGTCGTTATGAGGAACGTCTTGAGACACAGGAGCATATGGGTTCCATGGTTGTGGATTCCCAGGGTTGTTAGACATATAAGACCATTGGTTTCCATTTGATTGTGGAACATCTCCTGGAGGAGCCTGGCCGTATGAATTTGAATATGCCCATTGAAAATGTGGGTCTGAATTTCTTCCTTTACTGGGAACGCCAGGAATATTCTGTGGCTGGTTGCCATGCGAGTTACCACCCGGCGGTCCGCCTTGTTGCCATGCATACGGATTGGGATTGTGTGAGGGCACCGGACCTCCACTGTGGGGGTAACTGTATTGGTTACCACCAGCTTGTTTGATTTTTTGATTAGGAAACATATTCCCAAAGTACCCTCCATTCGGATGAGGCGATTGCTGGAGAAAAGAATTCCAAGAATTGCCGTAACCATCTCTATTCTGAACTGGAGCAGTGTTTACTTCTTTAGGAGGACCCGAGTGAAAGCCAGGTTGAGGAGGACTTTGAATGTCATTGCCGAAGCCGTGATCTGTCGGACTGGTACCAAACGTGAAATGATTTCCTGTAGTTTGTTGCCTATGAGAGTGTCCGATTTTACTGGATCTAAGGTGAGTTCTTGGACTGGTCTGCTGTCCATTCTCCTCTTTTTCCTGAACATCGTTGGGTTTTTCGTACATAAATTTGGAAAAACTTCTGGACGTTAAAAGCTCAATGTTTGGGTCATATAGCTCGTTTTTAGCTTCCGGTCTACCCCATTCCGCATACTTTTCAAAGCCATCGACCCCAACAATTCCTTGAAACGCATCAAATTGGTTTGCTGGACCAGTAATGCCACGTACTGGTAAAGGAACGCTTCCACCGGATGATGGTTTGGAAATACTCGGTGGAATCTGATTTACCGGCTGATCATGTTTTAATGAGACTGAACTTTGTGCTGTAACTTGGGAAGGATCTGATTTAACTTTAGAAATTTTCGGCTTCTTTNCTGATTTAACTTTAGAAATTTTCGGCTTCTTTGTCTTCGAGGCCTCCTTATTTTTCTCTTGGTCCAAAACTTTCTGGAGTATTCTAATTATTTCTTCGTCGTCAATTTCCTCGTTGTCCGAGGGAAGCTTAGGTTTCCCTGTTCGTTTCCGGTTGAAGTCGTTCCTAGCCCAGATTTCTGTAGAGTTGCTAGCTTTGCTACGCATTTTTGTAGGATGCCGTCGCATCTTGAATGGTTCTTTTGTTATCGATTTTACCAGTAAGTAACCTTCCTTAGAAGCCGAGCCAGGCTCCAAACTATTCACCTCTGTTAACACACTTCTCTCATTTGACATAAAGTCAAGGCCCGCCAATTTCCCAACGTTTAGATCATTTTCAATGTTAACGTTATCCCCGATTTCCGCTTTTCTTTCTGTTTCCTTGGTAGACTTTGATTTAGACTTTTTATGGACGTGTTTCACTAACCCAGTTTCATCCACATCCGGTTTCCTATGGTCAAATCCATGTGTCATAGGCATATTTCTATTTCGGCCCCTTTCTAGCTCAGCTCCTTCCTTTCTGTGGCTCTTTTTTCGTTTCCGTTCCGACGAATCGTCTTTTTTCGATTTGTAATCATTGTAGGAAACTGTACTTGTAGTTAATTTGTCGTCCTTTAAGAGGTTATCGATAAACGAGCTTCCAAACTGTTTCTTATCTTGTTTGGATGCAGTTTGGTATTTGTTTTCTTTTCTTGAAACCCTGTTCCATAACGATTTATGTTTTACTTTGGTCCTCTGAGTTGTCGTTGTTGTGTCCTCCATCTTTGCGTGCTCATTGCTATAAAACATTTTTATCTCGACTTTCTCTGTTGTTTCTTTCTTGTTCGGCTGCTTTGTTGAGGTTAAATCTGGCAGCGCTACGTCTTCTTTACGATTTTCCTTCCAATTTTTCCAATTCACTGGCTGGATTTTTATTGTTGATTTTGTGCTGTCCACTTCTAATTTGGTTGTTTTGGCTGTGGTACTTTCATAGTAATCATAATTTGGTTTTCTTTGTGGCTTTAGCTTAGACTTAGACTTTTTAACTATTACGATTTCTTCTTCATAACTTGGTTCCGATGGCTCTCGCTCTTCACTGGAGGCCAACAGTCTGCCTTTTAACTTTGAAGATGGAAATACATAAGAAAGTCTGTTAACTCTCGAGCCACTTCCAAAACTCCGGGTATGACCTTTTGTCTGATTTGTTGTGTCGGAACCCTGGGCTATATTTGGTTTCGTCGTGGTTGGGATTGCTGGCTTTGGAGCTTCCGTTCCCCGACCTCCTGTAATTGCCTCCATCATATCTGCAATCAATTTTGTTATAATTCTCATCAGGGCTTCTGCAGGACTCGCGATTTGAGCTGATGAAAAAATCTTTGCATAATCTGATTTTAAAGCTGTAGTCACATCTTTAGCTGCAAGCATGTATTCAGCAGCCGTGCCCAGTGAAAGCGGCGCTCTGGATGGCGTCACTTTGGCAAAATTTGTTAATCGATCTGCTGCGTTGACTAACTGGAAAACTGATGAAATTTGGTGATTTATAGAAGCCGCTTGTTTTTTCGAAATTGGGGCTGCTCTCAAGGCCGCAGAAATAAATGAAATTGAATTGTTGTTGATAGAAGATGCAGAGGTGACAGTATTTTGGGTGTCAATCAAACCACCCTTTGAATCATAAAATGGCTCTTGGTTTTTCTCTAATACGCGAGTATTTAGAAGCACTAAATTCTTCATTTTGGAATAAACTTGTTCCTGTTCTTTTGTCAATGAGGTAGGTTTTGGTGCCATGGCATTTCGTAGCATTGGTAAACGACCTATTGCCGACTTGGAGTACGAAGATAAGGCGGACCGCGGTAGTAAATATTGAGAATTAAATTCCTGTACTCCTTTGGTGCTTTTTTGTTTAGATTTTTTACGTTTTCTTGAAGAAATCGTTGTGGTCAAAGAAAGGTCTTCCCCGATTTCATCTTCCGGTAGATTATAACTTATTCCAATTTTTGTATTTTGTACTTTGTTTTTCAATTTCGGACGCTTTGTGAGTTGAAGTGGTTCTTCTGTTTTCCACGTATCATTATCAGACAACTTTTTAACTTTCCCGTGGGACTCCACTGAAGAATAAAAATCCATTTGTGAGCTCGCGAGAGATATTTGTACAAGTAAAAGCAATGCCAAACTAATACCAAACCACTTTCGAAACAAACTTCCTTTCCTATGAGGCATTCTTTCACTTTAAGAGTGCGACTCGACATATTGAATGTCCGCTGTTGTTGCCAGGTTCATAGTCCTCATGCAGCGGTCGAGTCAACACTGACACTCAGCCTAGTTGGATTACCGTTACTATAAAAAGAAAACTATCATTGTGAACAACACTGGACGATAGAACTTGTTAGTGACGATGTTTGTGGCGTATCAGGTCGATGTACAGCTTATGTATCTTGAATGATATGCGTCGTATATGCCGTATTACCGTTTGCGCGAAGGACTGATTACCAACATTTTATCAGAAAGGTATCGGTTTCGTAATAGTAAGTCATATCTTTTGCATATATTTTTATTAATACCATTGTTTTTTCTGTGACTGAATACAATGCAGCTATAATAGTAAATACTCTTTGTATCTAATCTATTACAAGGAGATAACTTTATACTTTATAACTTCTCATCCTCGAGCTCTTGACTGTTATTCTCCAGGGCTTCTGGATCTTTCTTTCTCGCAGGACTGTGCATGAGCATTGTGGCCATAAGACGTTTTGGAACTCTTGGCACTTTTGCTGTTCTGTGTTCTGAATTTGCCAAGTTGCATATTGCAATATACTTGTTTCGTTTTTGGCATGACACCGACTTATTGCTGTATTTCGGATGAAGCGTGAGGGTGACCACGGTTAATGTTTCAAATGCGGTAACGCTCACTCCCAAATGTTTCTGCGGACACAGTCTTTGTTCCATATTAATTGTATTGATTCCAGAACGATTTTGAAAATTTGGAACCCCGTCCAATTCCATGTCAAGCTTTAGCCTTAAGGGATATCCCAACTTGTTTCGGTGCACATCTTCTACTTTTGAAGCATCCTTCAAAAGTGGCTTTGTACCGTTTTTAGCATTTGTAGAATTGGTTCTGTTCCCTAATTGGACAACCGAAGACTTGAAGGCATCTTTGTGCGGACTCATATTTCTGCTCGTATTTGCATTTGACGCCTCGGGTGTTCGGAATAGTAAGACAATGGAGGTGGAATTGATTTGGGTATCGTCGTTATCAATTTTCCATCTGATTCCAGTTACCAGTGGATGTGAAGCAACGGCAGCCATGATACTCGCAGAACAATTGTTAGTTACCAGGGTAATAGTTACGTTTATTGTATGGATCCCTTCAGCATATGCGTCGTCGATTTCACGATCTAGCTCTGGAGTCAACTTGATATCATGTTGTGCACACAGCAGGTCAAAACTGGAATTTCCATTGGTCTGTTCCACATCTGGAGATTTCCACAGCTCAAAAAGTCGGTTTCCTCGTTGCTTTATTTTGTGAATGTTTTTGTTCATGTTTGACAATGAAGACTGGACGACAACAGCACACAAGGCAGCTTGTTTAACTGTTTCCAGAGAACGTAAAATGGTGACAAATTCTTGGAGAGTCTCGTTTGCTCTACCGAAAGAAAGTTTTGAGGTTTTCTGAATCATTGACTGGATGCTAGTAACATTTTTTACTATTTCCTCCGCCACGATATCAGCTTGGGAAAGCACCTCGTCACTTCGACCAAAGCTTTTGACTATCCGGATGAGCGCTGTGGCTGATCCAATCACCTTTGCAGAGCTTTCACTTAAAACAATGCACACGCATTGTTCACCTTTGAAGTGGGTGGAGACAGAATGGACACTTGCTGAAAATTGGATTAACAATCGTTCAATTACTCATGCAGGACAAACTAAAAATAATTATTAATTAATAAATTAAAATAAATTAAACACATAGAAATAGTCACGAGGATAGAAAGGTGTGCTATTTGTGAATGGTCCGAAAAACGAGGCTTGGCTGGCAGCAAGTCTCCAACAGGCGCCGGGCTAAGACCCTTGTCAGACGAGAGGACCGAGCTCTCATTTGTCATTTTTCGGGCCGTACACAAATAGCCCAGCTTTCTATCCTCGTGACGTTCTTTATGGATTTAGCCCTTACTTGCTGGTTTTGAAATGCTGTCGTTCCTCAAAACCAGACTGCTGTTGGACTGCTCTGTATAATTTTGCTCCCACATCTCAGCCGCATCAGACATAACATCATGAGCCTTGGATAACCATAGCTGAACTGGGGTCACAGAACTGTGTTCAAAGTCTGACGATGCGTCAATCAAAACAAGCAGAAGCATAGAAGCTTCCAAGACTTCATTGGCCACGTCAATACTCAGCTGTGTAGATTTGACTTTCACCAGAGTACCATTTTGATGCTCTTTTACTCTTCGTATAAGCTTCAATGTGGTCCAAAACAACATTTGTTGCAGTTTTGACTGCATTCTTCAGCTTGCTAGCTTTCCACTCATTTTTCAAAGTCATACTGGTGCCCTTGGTAGCCACAGTGTTGGTAATTGTTAACAGTTTAGAAAGATTTTCCAGGAGTTGATCACCACACGTTACCTTGTAGTCTGCAAACATGGGATTATAATTGTTTTAGTATTTTGTTGCGTAATAAAACATCCAAGTAAGAAAACATACCCTTTAAAATGATTCTTGAAACATTAGTCGCTATTTTTGTCGTATTCTCCGATGCTCCTTTTAGGTTGGTTCGCAAGCTGCCTTTTGTAACAAAGTGGCCACTATAGAAATTAGCCCGATTGCTACTGTGCCCTATAAAACCATTTTAGAGTTCAATAAACTTCAAACTGGTCTTGTTTAGGATTTAGGGTCATGCTTACTGGCATATTGAAGACTCGTTTTCCTTGCTGGGGTGCTGTTACCAGATAATGCACGGTTGGAACCGGATTTCCTACTGACGCTCTTCGAACTTTCAGGGGCATCCGCTATAACAATCAAAAATATCAGTTGTGTATTTAAAAACTGATAACTTGGTGTATGTGTGCATATATAAACCGTGCGTTTTATTTACGAAGCTGAACTTTGTTAAGCAAGTAATGAGATCGCTGACTGATAGCCTAACGGGACCCATATTGTTGCTCAGATACGTAAACTATTATGGTGCCTGTCATGACCTAATTTTGTTTACATGTATTCTTATTTGGGACTTGGAACGGGCTCGGGTAGGGCGCTCAATTATATATATTTGCGTTGACGATGTCAATCCTAAATGTGCCTGGCAAGTGTCAACTTTAGTCAGGCGAATCATCGCATGACGTGCCACCTATCATATGCAAGTCTATACATAGTCCAGTTGAATTGGACCTGTTTTGGGTTTGACGATGACCTGCGGCTAGTCCCCCGGCCCTAACTTCTATTATACGCAATTTCGTATTGCCTGAGATGTGTCATGGGAAAGCGCTTCATAATTTATGATGTGTATTGTGTTCTGAAGTACTGTCCTGATTCATGATGACACACGATGCATTATAGCTAGGCTTCAGATCTGTGTTTCAACGTGTATGATCAAGCGTTCTTCGATCATGATACAAAACAAAACGCTGTCCAGCTTCGTATTTATAAGCTTTACAGCTTTCATTTTAATAGTGTGCATCAGACCTGGTGAATGAGAGTCTCCTCCTAGCGTTAATACTCCAGTCTGAGCAGACGGCTCGCAAAGGACTTGTTCACCTTGTTTCTCAATAGCTGATATAACTGCTGTTTGAATCCTAGTAAGCATTTGGTTTGCCGTATTGGCAGCTTTCTCCACAGGTTTCTTGATATCATCTACGTAAGCTTCGCCCGCAGTTTCTAGCGCTTGTATTGATTCAGAAGCGGATTCATATGTGCGTATGGCTTCACTAATTTCTGTGGTTATCGCGGAAGCGTCATCCAATGTGAACTTTCCGCTTTGTATATTTTCATTTATTTCCGTGGAGGTCGATAAAAGTTTATTTGCATGGTCAGCTATGGTAGCATCCGCCTCCGCGTCCTCATCTTCCTCAACCGTCGCAGCATTTACAACTAAAGCAGTTGCTGCAGCAACAATATCTGATCCAGCTTTTGACAGATCAGAACACTTAAACACACGATCTCCTATTGGTATCTTCAACATTAGTAGGTTCATCTTCTTCACTGCTCTCAATTTTTGGCTTCGTTGTCGTTGTAATCTCTGTCACAAAATCAATCGATGTAGGATCATTTTTTTTAATCAATTGATTTGAAGAGAAATTCTTACAATTAACAATTTTAAAATGAATGGTGCCCAAAGCAATAAGGATACTGGCACGGACCATGGTTTACTTTCATACAAAACTATATTTTTGGCTCAGAAATTGTCGAAGACCTCCATTCGGCTGTGCTGGATGGAGGCTTGGAGCCTGTTAGTAGTATTGTATTAGAGTCCGCGGGTGGTTGTTATTTTGGACCTCGGGGTACTAAGTCCTTGCGAGCCTAAATGAGGTGACTTTGTGTGCGCGTGTGTTTGTCTTATAGAATTTAGGGCGTTAACGGCTTTTCGCACTGCCTTCGGAATTATTGCTTCTTCATCAGGCGTCGATATCTTAACAGATTTTGCCTTTGACCTTGTAGTAGTCGGAGCTGTTGAGCCGGTGGATGGATTTGCTGGTGCACCCATGGTTCGACCTTTCTTTATGGCGCTATGTTTTTTGTGATTTTTCACTTCGGTTGGAGCCTCAATGGAAGTACTTGGCTCTTGTTGACTTTCATTTGAACCACTTTCTGATTGAGAGTCGGACTGTTTTGGATTTCTTTTCTTAGGTATTTCTGAACCTGTTGAGCCAGAAACGGTTTGGTATGAAAGTATACTCTGGTCCAAAAATAGCCATGAAGCGCTTTTCAAACTTTATGGAATATGCATTCTGTAATGATACCATGGCCTAGTTTAACAGTTAGTATCTCATTACTTAAGCTTGGAAAAGTTCTAAACAGATAAAAAAACAACAGCTTTCCCTATTGTAACGAGAATGATTGCATTACAAAATCCATACTACATTTGCGTTTCAGTAAATCTGAGAGTCATTCGTGAACTTACCTCTCTGAAGAAAGTCTCCTTTACACAAAGCATCGAAATCGGATTGGTAACAGGTTACACTCTCATCGTCTTCATTGACTGCGTCAATGGCTAAATTACTCGCTTCAATTGCTTCACCCAGGTTTTCGTCAGCTACGGTTCCACTGAACTCTGATGACTTAACAAATTTGTCAGCAGCGAACATAAGCTGACTCGCCCGCGTCAATGATGTAATCGCTTCTGACCATTTAGTCATCACTAATTTTGCCGTCTCTGCAGATATCATTGGCTTTTTCTTGAGCTGATCTAATGTCTTCTTCAAGTTTCGGGCTATATGATGTGAAGTCCATCCATCTGCTCCATCTTTGTCTTCCTCTTCAACTTCGCTAAATTCAGCTTTCGCCGCATGCACCTGGAATGTATCAAACTTTCTCCTTTAGTTTTGTAGCCAACTTTTGTACCTGTTCGTCAATACACTTGGGTCGCTCATAGCAAACCACTCGCTCAGTTGTCGTTTCGGTCGCTTTCTCTTCGTTTGCCCCAGGGCACATTCCAGCAAATGTCAGTTTATCTAATGCCGGTTTTAGTGTTCGGTCCATCCAAATTTCGTCTGCCTGTTCGACCATCATTTGTTGCTTTTGATACGGACTTGGTTGATTTTGAAATTGACTCTGACAGAGTCGGTGACTTATTGTCAAGCTGCTGCTTGACATCATCAACCGAAGAAGCAGCATCTTCACAAGTATTTACTGCGATTTCTGTTTGCGCAATAAACGATTGCACAGAACTGGGCGTAAACTTATGCTTTAGCCTTGCCGAATACACAAATTTGAAACCCAAATCCAACATTGTGCTTGATGATTTCATTGTCTTTCTGTATTCATCAGTGTACTGAACAGTAGAATATGTTTGTTGTAAGGAATTCAACACTGCCATTACTGCTGTAATCAAGTCGATGCCTTTTGCGTCGAGTAGGTCAAAGATACATTTTGGAATTTCATGTGTCCCGCTCTCTGAAAATTACGTGAAAGTCAAATGTTTAAGTAAAAGTACTCAAGCATATAAAAACAACATTTCTATTAATTTTGTCTGCAGTACCTGACGTGTTCTTCTTGGACTGTTTTTCTTGCGTTTTAATGAACTCATCCCAATCATCTTCCGTTGATGTAGCATCCTCTGACGCATCGGTCCAAGGTTCTTTTGCTTCGATAACTGCTTTAGAAACTTTCCCCAACAAGGTGTCAATGGTATTCTTTATTGTGTCATCTTCTGTATCTGGCTTATACCCTTCAAGTACATGAACTAGAGTTGTGAGCGATTTGTATGATGACTTTAGCTGGTGAAGTGATGTCTTTCCCGACGCCACTGAAACTATTTGCTTCTTCGATGCTAAAATGGCAAGTGAGTTACCAAGGATTCCAAATGTGTTACTTGTGGATGTGTCAGTAGAAATGCGAGTCTCGCTGAGCTTTTCGGCAACGTTTGAAATCAAAGTAAAGACTTGTGACGCAGATATTGCCACTTGCAATTTGATCCAAGGCAGCTCGCGATTGAAGCTTGCGGCTACTTTCTCGTACTCTTGGGTCTCACTTGCTGTATCTTTTCCTATTTTCGCCCATGCTGAAACCGCGGGCAGTAGTTCCTTCAAACCTGCAATTACTGTGTTCTGAGTCTGCTTAATATAATCAGACATGTCACCAGAAGAGCTGCTAATTTTTTGATAAAGTTCTTTAAACTTATCAGTTGTCTTTGTAATTGATGAAAGCAAATTTTCCAATGTTTTGGCCGAAAATATTTTGGTCATACGATCTGATGTTAATATTGTGAGACCGAGATCTATCACCTCAGTAAATCTCTTGTTAATCAAATACAAGTCGTGATTGGAACCACTTGAATGATGGTGAAGTGAAAGTTGTCTTCACAAACTGGAGGGTCTCGGCAGCTAACGAGACAAGCTCTGCTGTGACAGATGACACAGCTTTCTTAATGGATTTGGGAGGGTGAAACGTTTTCACCTTTCTTGCAACTATAATCAAAAATTAAAAACAGGTTCTTGACAGTTTCATACAAAATTTTATAACCAAACGTTACATATGCAAAAATGTTACCTGATGTGGTAACCGCAACCACTCCAGGTTGTCCCTTAATGGTATTGATAAGCTCTTGATATTTACTCTCTGCGTCATCTTTCGACTCATCAACTTTCCAAATTTCCTTAGCGGTTCCAATGTCTTCAGTTGCTGTTTTTAGTAATACTGTATAGTTGTTGTTGCCACCCATCTGGTATAGTTTACTTGCAAATGTTACATATTTATAGGAAGATATTAAAGAAAAAACGGCCGGCTCTGCAGAAGATGTTGAAACCATTGACTTGTTAGTATTTAAAATCGCCAGTCCATGATTTGTAGCTTCAACTAGAATCGCTTTTAAATCTTTTGATGATATATCTCCCTCTTTAACTGTACTGTAGAAGTTGAAAATAGCCAATAAAACCTTTGCAGCAATTTGTTTAACTATTCCAATAAGGACATCAGATCCTTTGAGTGTTGACGGAGTGTAAATTACAAGTTGAAAATCTTCCAATTCTGGGTTGTCGTGGGAACTGACAAATAGCTTCAAAGTCGGCTGATAAGCAAGCTTCAGATACGTCATCATCCTGAACAAATTCTAAAGCGTTTTTGCATGCTTCTATACCGTCCCCAAGATCTTCATCGGCTTCCGTTCCACCAAAGTCCCCAATGGAATCGAATTTTTCGACAGCTACCATAAGCTGACTGGCATGTCGTAATGAGGTACTAGCATGCGACCAATTTTCCAACACTAATTTAGTCGTTTTTGGCGTAATTTTAGGTTTTTCTTTTAAAATATTTAAAGTCTCCTTTACATATCGGGATATATGATATGAAGCCCACCCCCTTGCTCCTTCTGCGTTTTCCGTTTCTTGTTCTATAAAACTAGCCTGTGTGTACAAAACCTTGAATGCAGCCACTTGCTCCAAAAGCTTAGTTGATAATTTAACAATTGCGTCGTCAACGCACTTGGGTCTATCTTCGCAACCTGGATGCTCAGTTGTTTCCTCTGGTGTTTCATGAGCACAAAGTTCGTCAAAGTCTTTCTCTGATGAGTTTTGTGGTTTCTGAATCGCCCACTTCAGATCAGCTTGCTCGAGATATGTTAAAGCACTTGAAACTATTTTGGTTTCCTTGGAAATAATAGTCTTAAGGGCTGCATTAGACTTGAGGGCCATCTGAACCGTTATCGTGTTAAGGGTTGCCTCCGCACTTTCAACGGTGTGAGTGGCCTCTGTCACCATGTTAACAACGTTTTTGAGGGTTGTTGCAGTAAAACCTGTTTGTATTGTTTCAGATGTAAAAAGTTTGTAGCCTAAGTCAAGAATAGTGCTGGAAACTTTCATCAGATTTCCATATTCAAAATCGTATTCATCCTTGGTAAATGTTTGATGGAGGGACTTCAAAAGGGGCGTTGTTGAATTGATCAGATCGGTCGATTTGGTAAACCAGAGCTCCACAGCACATTCTGGTGGTTGGACCGGAACTAAGGAACAATTAAAACAATATAATACTAATTGCAATACTAACTTAAATACGATATCTATTCATATTCAGTAGCTTTACCAGTTTTGATTCCGACAATAAAAAGATCCTCCCAGTCTTCGTCCGTTGATTCAGTCGTTATGGATTCTTCTGTGGTCCAGCGCTCTTTCGCCTCAAGCACCGCTTTATCCACTTTTTCCAATAAAGTTTCCACAGTAATTTTCTCTTGGTCTTCTTCCGAACTACCGCCAGACTGAGATATTAAAGTGGTTGCTGTGGTCAGCCACTCAATCGATTTCTGCAAATTGCTCAATCGTTGTTTTCGCCGAAGCAACTAAAACATGTTGTTTAGGGAAAACCAAAATGGTGAGAATATTTACAAAAATGTTGGTTGTGACTTTTTTCGTTGATTCAGAGGTGCTTTCATCAGCTATTAGTTTCTCATTAAACGTTGTTATCAAAGTGAGGACTTGTGTAGTAGTGGTAACAACTTTTGACTTCACCACTGTCAGGTTCCAGTTGACCGTGGTAACGCCTTTTGTTACTCGTGTATACTCGTTAAGGTTACCCACTTGGTCTTTTCCAATAACTTCCCACTTTTCAACGGCATCCTGTACAACTTTTACTTTCTGAGATATTTCTTCTTTTGTTTGCGTAATTATAGTTTTAGTGTCGCTTGTTGAGCTGGATATCTTTTCCTGAACTGAGACGATTTGCTCGGTTGTTTTCGTAATTGCGGTAACCAGTTTTTCAGTAGTTTGTACTGAAAATGGTTTTTCAAATCGTTCCGATGTTATAATCTTGACGGAATCAGTTATCACTTGAGTCAAGTCCTTGTGAATCCCTATCACATCTTCCTTTTGGGCTGTCGCGGTGAAAGTTGCATTTAAAGTTTGCATCACTTTCACTACTACAGAGATTAGCTTCAATGTGCCGGATTTGATTGTTGTTTCCACAAAGGTGGGCGGTCGCAACTCGACAGCCTTTCCACCAACTGTAATCAAATGAGAAATAAAAGTTGATTAAAATTTACTTCAAAAAATCCTTGTTGATTTTTTTAGGAAATTTGTTACATGTATGTGTTTTGGTCCTGATAGTTTCCTCCCTCTGATTCCGAATAGAAATGATCAGTTCTTCATACTTTTCCTCATCGTCATCATCCCTGTCGTTCTTGCTCCAACTTTCTTTCCCAGCTACAACTTTCTCTAAGACTTGCTTCAACTGATTGTCATAAGTCTCCTTAGTAAATTCTTTTGTCTGAGTCAGTATCACGTACGTCTTAACAATATCTGTGTGTGCAGTCGTTAAGTGTTCTATCGTCTTCTTGGCAGTTTCAACTGTAAATGTGGTTTTGGATGATGTAATTATTGACAAAGAATTCTCCGCAATTTTAACTACATAGTTCTTGACAACAGACGACGTGAATTCTTCCTTAAAATTTGTATAGAAGTCAAAAATCGCTGTGACAACTTTAGTCGCTGTAACCTGGACTAAAGTATGGACGCCATGTTTCTTGGATAGTGTCGTTGGAACTAAAATAATGACCTCAAATGTCGGTTTTTCTGGAGGGGTTGGTGCAACTTCAGTTGTAGTTTCAAATTCAATTATTGTTTCATTGTTAGAGCACAACTTCTCGAAATCTTCTACTAAACACGACCCAGATCCATCGTGTTTCTCAACCCTTTCTAAGGCCACCCTACATGCTTCAATAGCATCACCAAGATTCTCGTCGGCTTCTGGTCCCGTAAAATCAACTTTTCCAAATCTTTCATCGAAAATCATAAGCTGTCTTCCACGTGTAATTGATATGCCTGCGTACTTCCACTGCCTCAATACGTAATCTGCAACTGGTACGGGTAGTTTAGGATCTATTATAAGTAAATCAAGAGTTTTGTTTACAAGTCTTGTGACATGGTTGGAGGTCCATCCTTTTTTCCCTTCAAGCCCTTTCAAGTCCTGTTCTAAAAAGCCAGCTGCAGTCCTTAGCTTCTTAAAGGCTCGCACTTGTTTCAGTAAGTCTGTTGCGACTGTTTTGAATTTCCAAATAACACACTCTGGAACAAAGGTACACGCTGACCCATCCGTGGTTTCCTCCGAATTGTCCTCCGTGGTCGTAGTTACTTCGGTCTGGTTAAAGCAAACTTTTTCGAAATCCTTACTTCTGCAAGGACCGTGGCCTGTGTCGTCCTTCAAAATGGTCAGCGCAGCCTCCGAAGATTTTTCAGAATCTACCAATTTGCTCTCAATCTCTGATAAAGTGAATTCCTCTGATGTTTCAAATTTACCAGCACCGTGAAGTCTTATCGACTTCAGAGCGTCTTTCCAGTGAACTATTATGTACTGTGCAGTTTTAGCAGAAACTCGGTTGTTTTCTTTAAGAAGATCCAATATCTGTTTAACATCACTGGATATTTTCTCCACGTTCTTAATTTCCTCGATGCCCCTCGATTTAGACTTTTCTTTTAAAGTGAAAACTTCGTTAAGCAGCGAACCAGACACGGTTTCAAAAAGTTCGTCGAGGCACCTGGGCCTTTCCTCGCATATGATTGATACTCCCGTTGTTGCCCATTCCACTCCCGGTGGTGTAGTAGTCGTTTGATAACACAATTGTTCCAAGTCTGAAGTAGTACATTGTCCTTTTCCATCGTCCTCCTTGACACTGTCAAAGGCCACCTTGCAGTCCTCAATGGCGGCTCCAAGGTCACCATCAGCTTCCTCTCCAGAGAAATCAGCTGCAGCGTCGAATTTGTCTGCGACCTTCACCAGTTGGGTAGCCTGGTCCACTTCCACGCTAGCCTTTCTCCAGTGTTCCAGAATAATCTTGGCTGCTGTAACTGATATCTTTGGTTTGTCTTTTAGAGCATTTAGTGTTTTCCGAACATAACGAGTGACATGATCAGATGTGAAACCTTTAGCGCCCTCTGCTCCTGCTGTTTCAATCTCCAGAAAAGTTAATTTCGCTATTTTTTTAAACCGTTTCACTTGTTTGATCAGTTTTTCCGATAGTTCTTGGATGGCTTCATTCACACATTCAGGCAAAGGGTCACATTCCTGCTCGACAGTTGTCACCTCGTCACTGCCTGGTTGATTTGTTGTCACCTCCGGTTCCGGCAGGCATACCGATTCATAGTCGGAAGCCGAACAGGACCCTGTCCCGTCATCATCTTTTAAGGACTCCCAAGCTACTTTTAAAGAGTCCATTGCTTCACGCAAAGTATCTTCGCCAGTGGATCCTGAGAATTCAGCCGAGTCTTCAAATTTGCTAGCAGCTACCATAAGCTGGCTTGCCCG
>JAAXOA010001401.1:0-16112 GCA_036561885.1 Salina celebensis
GTTGCAAGTTGAAAGGACACTCGAGGAATTCCAAACAAAAGATATTTAATTATTAAAAGTTCAATTTTCATTAAAGGTTTATCAATCTTTGCAAGTTTAACTGTTATATAGCCGAGTTTCCAGCTTTCTATTTCAATGAATTCGAGATCCCTTTGAGTTACCATGGCAAAGGGTTTTGTCGTAAAAAAGGGGGATCGTAAAAGGTCCTGCGGAAGCCTAAAACTAAATTTCCAAAACCTGAGAATCGTTGTCCCAAATTGTAGCCCATTGGTCGAAATGCATGGAAGTTATCGTTGGTTGTGTGATTCACCGTCCACGGATACTATGTAATCGCATATGTGTATACCGAAATACGGACAAAGCCATTTCAGACTTTAGTAGTGAGTTCAGCTTCGTTGAAATGTATAGACGGACGGAGAGGCAAATCGAAGTAGTTCTCAACAATATTGTCAATCAATGAATTAGTTTCGGATGATGTTAAGTAGTTGCACTGACGGAAGAACGGACGGAAACACAGACATACATAAACATCTTATCGGAAAACAGCTTGTAATGAAAGTACTTCTCTCAAGTAAAAAAACGTTTGGTTTGGATGCTGTTTTGTAAATAGAAAAAAATTAATGCACATTATGGTGTATATAAATTAGCGCAGTGTTAGTTATTTGTTCCAAAAACTTAAGACATGGAAATTTATTCTCACTTTTCCCCGGTTTTCAGTTCCTCTGACGCATGCTAAAAATACTTTGACATTTTTTCATGTTCGGATTATAAAATAATATGATATAATTTCTCTGTTTCTTTTTTACAAACTACTCCTTGCAAGTTCAATGTTGTCTTATTATAATAATCAGTAAATAGCGTATGTAAAATTTAGTTGCTGTCATCAAACCTGTTTCATAATAAGTGACATAGTCCGTCTTGTAGGTTCGTTTGAAACTTTTGTGTCTATATCAAAGCATAAAACAAGCTAATCTGAATCTGACGGAAGATGAATACATTTTGTAGTTGCTTGTCTTCTGTAAGTATTTTTCCTCCTCGTATAAATGTTCTTAGTAGGCTACATTATCTTCACTATTCAACAGTTAACTATGAAACAAACACGTGGATTATAAGTAGACTGGTAAATTGATAAATTATATACCACTCTGTTTGTAACAATTTTTAGTACCCTTTGTTTCGTATTTGTCTGAATCTGTAGCTTGTACATATTTGCTCGAGATATATGAAAATTGATAAAATCATTGATTTTTCGAACCTCAGTACTTATAAGCATACAAGCTGTCGTCTTGAGTTAAGCCTATCGAAAAAAATCTAGTACAAGAAATAAATGCTAATTTTGACTGAAAGCTTGTCTGACATACAACTGCAATTATCATATTATCATCCTCATCTTATTATTCAATATAATCAAAGCTTCATCTTATTTTACATTGATTATCATGTTTCTTACTAAAATATAATCACTTTAATATTATATTGATATGGACAGTAGTTAGGCATTGTTTTATGTGTGAAAGGAGTAAATTTCCTTTTTCACTGGAGAGATATCTTTTCATGCTTCAGATTCACACTAATTCCTTACGCTGGTAGATCTTATTAATGTAGTTGATGAAATGAAGTTGTCTATAACAATAACTTACAAACGGCCTAAATTGTAACATAACATGACTCAAGTGGTTCCACGAACATTAGTTGCTCCAAATCACACTCAAACTGACTGGTTTGACAAAGTATAAGTAATATTAATAAAAGAAAACAACAGCTTTTAAGTTATGGCAAATGCAATACAAACGCACATACCGTGCGAGCAGAAGCATTGGGTACCTCATTCACTTAAGAAAGAACTAGTATTTTACGAAATCGAACTATTTGCGCAAGATCAAAAAAAGGAACAGAGTAAGAAATACAAAAGTATATGTGATGTTTTATGAATAGATGAATAAAAGTCTTAAGTGATTTGCTAAATGATTACAGTTAATAGCGTAAAAATTTTCAGTAATACTAAAGACGGAGTAGACTCAACGAACTATTCGACGGAAGTACTAAAAATAGCTCATAACAGTAAAATAGGTGGCTTTCTCTGTACTATATAAACAAAAAAATAAATCAGTAAATTTAAAGTTACAAAAATGCAAACATTATAGACTGTAATAGAGTTCTTTAAGTTGAGTAAGTAACTGTTGGTTTTGGCTGATTGCTCAGGATATTCAATATTTTTGCAGCGTCTGTTATACAAACAGATTTCTTGGTTACGTAGCAACTTGCGGAATTGACGCTGGTGCATTCGTGTTGTCTCCTGTATCAGTATCTACCGTTGAAGTTGGGCCGGGCCGTCCATGGTCCATTTTACGGCAGCAACAAAACGATATTTTCCCACTGTGGGATTAAGTTTGATTTACATTAGTCACGAGAGTTGATGTTAAGTATCATGATAGAGACTCTTACTTGAACACTGAAGACGAGGAAGATGACCGCGACCAAGACCCAAACAACTCTTCTTCATTATTTGACGGTCTTGCGCTTCTATTTGCTCTAATTAAAAGGGCCTTGGTAACATCTGAGGGATACAACGACGTGAGTAAGCATCGTACAGCCATTCTGAAACAGAAAACAAGATTTAATTGAATTGGACGACCTTATTGAAATAAATTGGTTAATTTTACAGATATCTTAATACCTTGGTGTCACCGCCAATACTGTGCTAACAATTACGGTAAGCCAGTGTACTGGCGACAAAATGATCTCATGTATTACCCAGAACGGGTTTTCAAATCCAAGACAGTTGATACAAAATGAGTTGTACAAAAAGGCGAATGCATAGAATCCTAATACTGATACACCAATCGACAGTCCATGGACATATGTCTGTGCATAAAACCATAGTTAGCGTAACCCAATATGTAGCTAAAACGAACAAATTAATGTGTTGTTATGCTTACCCAAGACTTCGCTTCAATTGCCATGTGACTAAGCATTGAGAACATACAGGAAACTGTTATTGTTGTTCCAAACTCAAACATGCCTACATCCGACCCGTTGTAAGCCTGCAAAATATGAAGCAAAATGATATGATCTTCCCGAATGGAGATAAGGGAAATTGAAATTAAAAACTGGATCATACCCCGTAAGCCAAGAAGAAAATTACAACACTTTGATACAAGGCGTCAAGCATATTGATCCAGAATGTGTGCGGTTGATGAATCAACTGTAAGCGACCTTGTTGATACAGTCTAGGAGAAGAAAGCAGTAGCTCAGCTGAAGCGTCCTGGTCATATATTCCTGTAAACCAAGTATTTTATTAAATTGTATTCAAATAGGGTTTTTTTGTGTAAAACATTGAGCACTAGAATTGCATGTCCAATATACTTACCAATTGCCATTGGAGGCAACGCAGTAAAAAATAAATTAAACACCATCAGGTACATTTGATCAATCATCACAGATCCCGACCAACCATTCAACAGTTGGTACCAAAATATGACGAAAACGAAAGCCTGTAGGTAAATCAATACATTAATTTAGGAATCAGAATGGCTCATTTCACATCGTCAGTAGTTTGAACTTACGGCATTTTTGTAAAAGAAGTAGAGTATCATCCTCGCGAGACGGTCATAGCACCAATGTCCATGCACCAATAAAAGCTTCTCCAGGAACTTAAATTTTGAAATCGCAAAATCCGATGCCATCACAGCTTGCATTCCTTCTTTGCCGGAGATACCAATTCCAATATCGGCTCTTTGAATCATCGATACATCATTGGCTCCGTCCCCTTGCAGAAAAAAACACATTATTTGATACATTCACACTACTTTAGGAGCTCAATACTTGTACTAGAACTTACCGATAGCCAAAGTAATCATTCCTAACTGATCTTTAACACTGGTAACTATACAGGCTTTCTGAAGAGGCGTTGCACGACAACACAAAACAGCTTGGCAAAACTTTGTAGAGTCTTAAAAACTTTGAAATAAGTCCAGCCTTGGGGTCCAAAATATAAGTAAGGGTTCTACCATCTACTACTAAAGCCCGTTCATTTGTGCTCAATTCAAACAACGCATCCGGATCATGGGGTTGGTGCGCCTGAGGACTACTGGTGTAATTACTTCCGCGAAGCTCATGTGGTTCTTCAACGGAGCAACGATTGTTTCCACTTTTAACGTTGGCTCGATCACTTTGGAGAATCTTCATTTTGTCCATTTGATCGAGGTAAAACGTGATTGCCTTGTCCGCGGCGTCTTTACTTCTAGCATTTAGTTTAATTATGTCCATTGTTGCAGTGAACAGCCGACAAGAATATGCAATATTTATAGCGGTTTCCTGCTTATCGCCTGTTAGCACCCAAACTACGATTCCAGCCGTCCTTAGTGCTTCAATAGTCTCTGGTACGCGATCCTGAAGCCGATCTTCGACGCCTGTGGCACCCACTAGCTCCATGTTATTTTCCAACGTGCACCACGCATCAAACATCAGATTGTCACGATTATCCATGTCAAGTTCAGCCTGCCGATACTTGACCTCCCAAGAACTGTATTCCAACTCAGACAATCGTCGTTTAGCCATAACTAGCACTCTGAGACCTTCCTTTGCATAATTGTTGATACATGTCTGAGTCCTTGCAATCAGATCAGTCCTTTGGCGATCAGCTACAAACAAAACGAACGGAATAAAAATTAGTTACATATTTTGTTTCAAAGAAATATTGATGTTATATAAATAGGCAATTGTTCTTATTGACGAACCTTTCACTCGTGGGAAAATGGAGCCATCTGCTCCCTTACAGTACAACACAATCTCTTTTGTTATGGCATGTCTAAGAACTATGGACATCCGCTTTCGTACAGAATCAAATGGGAACGTTTGAAGAACTTCAGTACTCAACCACCTCTTCACCTGGAAGAGTAACTCTTATCAGTTGTGGAGTTCTTTTGGACAGTCTACAGTTGTAGGAATATGCTGCCTGTACTAAAGCAAGCTCATCAGGACTTTCTGCTTCATAAATAGGTTTGACATCAGTGATTGAAGGAGTTGGGGTATTTGCTTGCGACGGTGTATTAACTTGGAATGTTTTGTGAAATCGGGAAAGTATGGGAATTGGTGGTATCTGAAGAAATCGCGGTCTTTGTGCGGGGGACTCCGTTGGCGTAGTCTCATTGGAAGACGAGATGGGTGACAACGGACGGTTTCCTTTAAAATCAAGTATCCTTGGCCGCTTCAAACCCAGCACTGTGCCTCCAGCAGGTTTAACGATTGTAGGCACAGGCAGTGAACTTTCACCGGACACTTTCGACGCCCCAACAGCCAGCGGCTTTCCGTGAACCGAGATATTGTCAGCTTCAGTTTGATGAAATTCTACAAGTAAATTACTGTGATCTTGAGTAGTTGAATAGATAGAACTTGTAAGTGACTGGTCCGCAGACTCTCGGATAGGGCTCAGTCTTGCATACTGACCATGCTCATGATCACTCAGAGTGGCTCCTTCAACCACACCACTTGCATTCATATTGTCATGATGAGGGTGCTTTGCAACAACAACAGTATTACATGACGAAAGAATCATAAAAAAGTCATATATCTTCTGAATTTCCCTCTTGTGTTCATCAGGAATATCCACNCATATTGTCATGATGAGGGTGCTTTGCAACAACAACAGTATTACATGACGAAAGAATCATAAAAAAGTCATATATCTTCTGAATTTCCCTCTTGTGTTCATCAGGAATATCCACAGTTTCCAAGCTTTCGCTTGCTTCACTCAACTTTTTACTCAAGTTTGGATTTATCTTTAAGGGTGGAAGGGAATTAGATTTTTTATATTTCTGCTCTTCTTCCTGGCTTGCCTGTCCGTGATTGTAGTCAACGCCATCGATACAGCATCGTCGAAACATCATTTTGTTTTCAGTAAGAGTCCCTGTTTTATCCGAGAAAATGTATTGTATCTGACCAAGGTCCTCCGTAATATTCATAGACTCGACACTGTACCCTCTTGTTCGTTTCCGGATCATACAGGTCAACATCATTATGAATGTGGTATATCTGCACTAGTTTCGTAAGCTCAATAGTTACATACAAGCTTAATGGTATCATCACTTGTAAAAGAATAATGAAGGTTAGAAAACTCAGAAAGGCCGTAACAAGTGGGTGCTGTCCGGAACTTTCTCCTGGAGTCACCGGCAAAAAAGGCACATCCTTATATGATTCCGACCACAATGTAGACCCAGTTGCTCCTATGATACACAAAACAGCCAAGATAACGACACACCACACCACTTCAATGTTCATAAGTCGTTCTAATCCAGTGCGCTTGTGACGAGGACCTCCGTTGTTCAGCATTGCCTTTGTGTCTTGACCAGCATACACAACAATGCCTTCAACGTAGTCGGTGTTTTTTAGGAAACAGTCGCGGAGAAGCAGATTCTCTTTTGTAAGAGGGACTTGGTTCAGTTGCCCATTTTTATCAGTATGAATAAGCTTGCCCGAAAAATGATACACTTTTGTGGTGGGGTTCTCCACTTCAATTGTACTCGTAAAGTTGTTAACTGAAAACGTCCTCTGTTTATCCACAAAACCACGAACAACTTCCCTTTGCTTAAGATTACTCTCGCCATCCAGATTCATCGTTTCGATGTAACATAGACCTGCAGCGTCACTTGTTCTGAGTAACAAAATGTCTGCAGGGATGACTTCGTTGCAGCTTAAGTGAACTACGTCCCCGACGCGCATCTCTTTCCATCGTTTCTTCACATATCTGCCCTCATTTCTAAAAGAAAAATACAAATAAAAACGACATTTTAATACCGATCATTTAATATTAACAAAGTGCTCTAATGTATGTGAAATTGTTTCATATTCATTAAAGAGGCTTGGAAGTATATGACCATTTAAACCAAATAAATAGTAGATTGCGTCAAATCTAACTTTTTCATACGCGCGTGCAAGATTTTCAAGGTCTCCTAATCGCTCTTCCAAGCCTGATCGTTTCGTTTTCATATTATCGATCGAAAAATTACATTTACGCTGTACACCACGCCTCAAGTTGTCAATTTTCTATGAGTAATACTGTCGTATTTGTACATAAGCAAACGCGTGTGAACTTTCATTCTATGACCAGACGACACATGTCATAAGGAGGAGACCAAGCCAACACTCCTCCAAAATTGTTCTTGGAGAGAAACCGATTAATACCTAATATGTTTGCACTAACCACGTGTGCAAACCTATTGTAAAAGCTGAAATCGGCAAACAGTGCAATGTCTCCATATCAAATATTGATAATGGTTTCAAATCGTCCTGTTTTTACCTTTAATCTACCAAGAGAATAGCCAAGACAGAATTCTAATTGATGCTCAATTATCAATGTACGATATAGTTTGTTTCGTAAACTTTCTTCTGGGATGATTTCATGAAATTAAGCAACTCCAAATTAACAGCCAAGTTGCATTAAAAAATCGCACGTTATCAGCTATTGCACTTGCTAGGTTTTTTGCTAGTAAAACAGAAGAATAAAATGTATAAGAACTGGCCAAGAAAGTTGCAATCTGATTTTCCATGTAGGTTCTGCATTTTTCTTAATAACACTTCCTGGAAACGCTGTCTTTTTCATATGGAAGGGTTTGGTTCATAGTGCAAAACTATCGTATCGTATTCTAAAATCAGTTGCAAATTCAAATCTCGCAAAGAAATTTCTGTGATAGATTCAAAGACGTCTGACTAGCATGTATTTTCCTCATTTTTTGGTAATTTAACTGAAAACATTTGTCCACGTAAGGTTTCATGATTATTGTGACACTGCAGTTTTCGAAGTTACAGAGTAAACAGAAATTGCTTTCTTGGATGCTTTATCATTTCATATTACTTCTTGGTTATTATTATGAAGTCAGCTAAACTTTACAAAATTACGTTTATGTTGACTGACTAGTACTAACAGGTATGTCTGATACAGAATATGATAATCTTCTGCTATTATCGCCGCAATTACCAAGGAACAACCTAAAAGTCAAGTCTAATACATTTACAGCAACGAAGTTTTCACATTGAAGACAATGTTTGCAATGACAACCATAATTACGATGATGACAACAGCATTTCTACGTCAGGATTAGTGCTGAATACCTTTTCCACTTCAAATATGATGACAAAACTATTTCTGATTGGATTAAAGTGTCATTTTGCAAATTTTTACTAAGAAATGGGATGGCCAATAAGCTGAACTTTAGATTGAAAATTTCAATCTTAAACGTTAACGTCTAGAGATGTTGTAGTATGAGTCTATATTTGATGTCATGTTAATACGTACGTACGTATATACATACATAGTCTTACCTACGCTTGCAATAGTTCTTGTATAATTTCTGCAGTTTGAGCAGATTTGCACAATCGTTTGTGGAAATGTATGTCATTAGGTGAATGTTGTAATCTGTGAAACGTGGGGTTGCCGAGTATTAAGCTAAAGCCGTAGTAATGTAATCTCCGGGGAGAGTAGTATTGGATGGGTACATCGTCGGTAGCAATTGTCCAAGTCACACATGCATGTAATCATGTTAACGATCAATTAACTGCTTAGATAAGAAAACTCGAAGTAATAATACTAAAAAAAAAGTTATGCTGTGCAGAAACACTGTTGGAACAGAGAGGCTCTCTATTGAGAGTCATCATGCAAGTGGGTGTGTGTTTAATTTGAAGGTCTTACCTATCCCAAACACGACAAGTTGCGTTGTTAATCCTTTTATCACTGTTGTACCTCCTTCTGTCCTCAAATAAATCTTTGATGGCTGTAACACCCAACACAAACATGACTGGAAGCATGGCAATCTCTTTACCGAATGCCGAAATCGTGGGAATCCAGTTGAGGAGAACAATGGAAATGAAGTAAAGATTGGCGAATCGATGAAACTGTTCGAAAAGATTTTTTGGCAGAAAGGATATGGCGGTGTACTTTGTGGTGCAGATGCGATTGTTGCAGTATTTAACATTCGGATGCTGGTCACTTTTTGTGTTCACGGGCACACAGTGGTTCGGCACAATCGCTCTAATTCGAGAGTTTTCAGTCTTTGCTTTTCTCCAAAAAAACAGTCGGTTTCTTGAAGAGGTGGGATGCTGCCGGAGAGTGTAGATGGACTCAGTACGAGATGCTTGACGGGAGTGTCCTTTTCCAGGGAAATGGTGTTGAAGATGAGGTCGGCTATTTCCAAAACTATCACTACTAATTTCACTTCCTGGGCCGAGGGGACCTCTTAACATGGCATTGGAACCGGTTCTTTCGCGCTCCTTCTCTTTTTCCAGATGGCCTGGAGGAAGTATAAAGTCAGTCTTGGACGGGGCTCTATTGTGGCCCTTGAGTTGTTGCGGATCCTCCACTATTTGGCCATGTGATGCTGCTCGTGTATGACCCCGTTTCATTGCCGACGGCTTTCCAATCCCTGTGGTAACAGAATCCCCAGTATGTCCCGTAGCTGAAGAACTAACGTCTATTGTCCTACTAGGAGCTATGACACCACCATGACTAGCACTTCTGTAGTGGCCCGATTTGAGAGCAGACTTTTGTGGTGTTTTTAATACAGATGGAAGTGCAGGATTGGTACCAGTTATACCAAACGACGCGCTTCCTTGGGTTGTAACTACACTACCCGGCCCGTAACTGTTTGACGCTGACAACGGCAAATGATGAGCAGCAGAATGATGGTGATGTACGTGATGTGACTGAGGAGGCACGCCAACTCTCGACAGGCTACTACTGTCAACTTGCTGTTGGCTACCGACTTTGTTTAAGTTTGACAGACTGCAAGCAGGCAGTTGGGCATGGCGACCTGCCGTTTGAATCCCTCCACCACCACCACACCCATTGTTTCCTTTTCCCTGAGTCTTTTGACGCTCTTCCTCAGTGGTATACGTAGGTAGCCCAGGGCCTAAGGAAGCGGTTTTTAACAAAGGAGGCTTCGTTCTCGCTATCGCAGGAGGTGCAGGTATCCCCTTAAGTGTTACTGTTGGTGCTGTACTTTGTTGAAGTGTTTCTTGTGCTTGTACACGCGTTGTGAATGCTGCTCCTATTGTCGCTGAAGAAAAGCTTGCTCCTGATGGCTCCTCCATCATTGATTGTGTTGATTTAACTGCAGCCCTTGATTGATCCAAAGTTGTTCCGATCGAGGGTAACTCTCCCGCCCCCAAGTTTCCTGGCAACTCCGACAATTCTGAAGTATTTGGGAACACATAAGTCGTTGTTTTTGACAATAATCCACTGTCTGTTGAGCTCTTGTTAACACTAGTCGTCGTGGATTTGGTTGTGGGTATAGAACCCAACACACTACTTCCACCTCCGCCGTCGCTTTTTCCTCCTGGATGCTCCACGGCTTTCGCTGTTTGATCTTTCTTTGAAGACATACTCAACATTCATCTAGAGAAAAACCAAAGTAAACCCGAAAATTATTAAATTTATCCTTTCAAATGCCCGAAATACGTTCCATGCATTCATTAGATTGATCTTCACCATTACATAAATTAATATATAGCTTCACAACTCATACACAAAAGCCCATATTTCATTGTAAAACTAAACTTTCAAGTGCCCGAAATACGTTCCATGCATTCATTAGATTGATCTTCACCATTACATAAATTAATATATAGCTTCACAACTCATACACAAAAGCCCATATTTCATTGTAAAACTAAAACGCATTTCAGTTCCCAAACAATAAACAATATTCCTGACCTCTGCAAATTTTTGCTGTCTTACACGCAATCTATTATCTACGACGTTGGTTCGCCGAAAAAAAAAACCAAATTCATTATTCATTCACTTAGCCTCCTTTCGACAGAGCACATTCTAACCGACACACGAGGATTACATCAACTTTCCTGTGAGCTTTCATCTCTCACAAGTTAACCCTTCAATTTTTTATGTTTACATTCCCTTTTTCCTACCTGCCTATCTGACATCATTATCTAATCAGTTTGCTCAAACGTAGCACGACATAACACCATGTTTCGCATGTTTCTTAACTTTACTAACATCATTTTATTTGAATCGACTTCTGTTACTCGCGTCGTATTCCTGTGAACAATCCAACTCTTTCAACACAAACAACTCTTGCTCGTCTTCATCAATTATAATTAGCAGCAAGTATTCCTCCAGACTATTACAAGTTTGCACACTCCTTTCAGCTTCAGTTCCTTGTATGCATGAAACTGGAGCTAAATTTCCTGGAAAACTCCAGAGGAACGTAGTACTCACCGAGAAAATTCGGAAAAACCTTCACAACAAAATTAATTAAAAAGTAATAATGACAGGTTTACGGACGGCCAATCGTCTGATAGCGATTCTAGCAAATAACAAATGAAACTTCTAAAAGTTCTGTCCTGCCCTTTCTCAACCCTTTATCGTTGCATCTTGAAACTTTTGTTTCTAATCCTTTCTCTTGCTCTCAAAGCATCACAATAAGGATGCGATACACACATCCTCCCTCACCGATTTTTGCAACATTTATCATTCAAAGTTTGATATATCAATTTACGTATACAAAATTGAATCATTCATGAGGAAAAGGTTATGAGTCATATACAAAGAATTTTGTGATTCATTCAAACCATTCAACATTTTGTTAAGGTGCGGGATTTGGCAGAGGTGTATGCAATTTGTTTCGTCTGCATAGAACTAAACGTTCACAGCGTACGTTAACATTTTCGTGACATCAGACGTTTAGCGTCATATTTAAATTACATAAACATCCTTAGAAAGTGTTAACACCTAATACGGATGTTAGATTCTTATAACAATACTTTGGACAAAAAGATAACTAAAACTAAAAACTGATCGTGTGTCTCCTAAAACTGCACGTTTTTTGTGCACTTTTGTTCATCAAGATATCTATTGACCATGTTTTACAGGTTTAGTTATCTTATCTAGCAGACATTCTATCTTTTTTTGTATCCTTGGTCATTAGAGAATTAGTAAAAGGATTGTCGTCGGATCTGTAGTACAGTCTAGCCAGTCTATGAGGAAAACAGACAAAGCATTCAATAGACGCAAAAACTCGTTTTTATTGTCCTGGATAACTGGCAATCTTTATTATTCAGGATAATGTGCATTTTATACCAAATCTGTATGTTAGTTACCATGTGACTTTAGAGGCAAGACAGACTTTGTTTACTTTTCAAGGCATCGATAACGATAATATGTTATACTATAATCTAGACAATTTACGGGCTCTAATGAAAAAATATTGACAACAACCAAGCTTAAGAAAGCTCAGATGAAATGGAGCAATAAGTCATCATTATTTTTGAACCCCTTTTCATTCTTGCTCTCAAAATGTCAGTTATTCTGTTCACTAACTGTTCGTTAGTTAAGTGGTAATCAGTGGAAATGCTGTAACATTTTTGTATCACATCTTCCACACAGTGCATATGAAATCAGTACAGAAGCTGATAGCTTTTGAATCTTCTAAAGAATTTAGAAGTTAAAAGTTCATTTTCAAAAGAATGGAGCTTGTTAAAAGTTGTATAATGTAAGCATTTGTTATCCTTGGTGACCTTCTCATTAATGTAATGATATCGTCGTTCATGCCAACAAGAAGTAATCGAATTACCCCTGTCCTTCCACTAAAACCGTGATACTTCATGCTGCCATCGTTGCGAATTTACAACCTTGCAACTTTTATTCCTAACTTGTTAGATAAACTAAAGAGGAAAATGGCCTTCGATAATTTACACCCAGTAAGTATTTTGATCGGTTTCATATTAAATCTTTCAAACTTTCTGAAAATCGTGGAAAAATAGTTGACAACCGTACAAATGAAGTTTACAACTTTTCCACAATGAAACAAACTTTGCTTTTCATTGGTGGAAAATGTTGTCACAAGACTTCATAGAAACCCTTGCTACCTGAACACAGAATCCTGCAATAAATAAGAATTGTGCTAGCATATTATCTACTATAAACATGAAAGTCACCAGTAATATCTTGCTTACAAATATGTAATGAATGGAACGCATGTGACTGAGGGACTGCAAAATTTAGCAAGGACTTTTCAACCAAGTGAACAAGATCCTGTTCTAATGTTGTATATAGTACATAACTACAACCCTCCGAGGAAAGTCAGACGAACGGAAATGTTCGCATAACATGTACTGGTCCTAGCTCTTCTTTGAATTTTTGATCACTCTTGCTGCTTACTTCAACGTCTTCAAATCTTTTACGTTGTGATTTTTAGGTCTAAAACGATAGAAATTACAATGAATCAGTTAATGGAGATCACAACTCGCAACCGTGTATTACATAGGTTAAAGTGAGCAACAAAAGTTCCCAAAAACTCGCATAAGAGCTAGGATCAGTAATATCATAGTATAGCTTGCATTAATAACAAGAGAAAATAAATTCTCACTTCTTCGTACCATTTTCATTCGATTTACAAAATTATCATTATCAACAATGCGAGCAAACCAAGTTTTCCAACTTTTCAACAGCTTTTTTGCAAACTTTTTCAAGTATCAGTTGTGGAACGGACATATCCAATAGTTGAAACTTTCCAATCAGCCGGCATTCATAATTTGAATAGTATACTATCAGCACAACATTTTTTTGTTAGCAGTTCGTACGCATACAAACTTAGTTGCACGTTGTATGTCCTCTAAAAAATTGAAATGGCACACTTTAAAACTATTTGGATGCAACACATCACCCTAGCTTTTTTCCTCACTTTTTCTGCAATAATAAAATCATAAATTTTATGGATTTCGTTGCTTTACGCGCAAAATTATCGTCACGCATCAGAGAAACCATGAAGGATTCTACTTTTGTGCTAGGCTTTACGACACACAGCTCTGTATAAGGAAATGAGCATTGTCAATATATCTCGCAGTTGAACAAAAGCATCGTTTTTTACTGAAATACATTTCTGTGATGCACTTTGGCAAAGATTGGTCAGAAAAGGATTGAATGGAACCTGCATGTTAGAAGTACAATCAATATTGTATAATGCAACAATACTGCAACAAGATTAAGAGTAGCATCTTTGAAATCCCAATTGAATGCTTTGTGCATGTTTTTTATGATTCATTTTTTTCCATCCTTTCCGTAATTTTATCATTAAAAACGCAGTGTTTCTTTTCTTGGTTTAGGTACCTCCACGTGGTTTAGCGTTACACCTTACGGTAAACTTTTGTAATGACAGGCTGCTTGAACGTCTATACCAAACTACAGTAATTTGTTTTCAGTGTATTCATTCGGTTTCTGACCACTGTGTAGAAAACTCACCACTTCTCTATTTGTTTTGACCACCGCTCACACAGAGCTAAAGTATTCAAGTTGCTTGATTAATGATTAAAAACCTATGATAGTGACGAGAAGATTTCCCATCGGCAACAAGACTATAGGTCCTTTGATGGTAGAGTATGATTCTTTTACTGATGTCGTAAATAACACCTATTTTGATTGGGAGCATTGTTGAATATACTGAAATCCAAACGCATCGCATACTCAAACAAAATTCAGCGTCATTTGCGTATCATCAATTAACCTTTGAAGCAAAAAAAAAACTTCCTTGTTTGCACATCGAAATTAAGCAAATGCGAAATATGCTCTCATATGGTCTCATCAATTATTGATCATTTCGAACTAGATATGAAATTAAACGTATATTTACTGTTTCTGGATGCAAAAACTAATATGCCACAAACATTATACATCTTAAGTATTGCATGCCATGCCATTTGGGCAAAATAATTCAATTATAGTATCAGATAACGCTGAAGAAAAAGATTGCAAAATCTCATCTTACATTATCCATTCATACTGGTTGCGTCCATGATAACAACTATAGTACCCAACACATTCAAATAATATGGTTTAAAAGATTTGAAATAAAGAAAATCTCAAAACATCAAAAAGAAGCTTTAGGACGTTTCTACAAGTTATATTACCCCTCATTTTATTTTACGCCCGTTAAAGATTCCTCAAAACTACCTACTTCCGAAAAGTAGCATTCTTTGGCGTAGATAACGTACCTACAATCTACACGTATCATTCATCTAAGTTTGTAAAATACTGTGTTGATTTCGGTGAAACGGCTGAAAGATATCGCCAAATTTAGACTTTTTGAGTACCTATTAAATGGTAATTCTTGTGCTGTGTTAAGCATTCGTTAACATTCCCTTCGCTTTACCATAATATGAACCCGAATTGAATGAACGAAAAAGCAGGAAAGCACTCAAGTGGGCCCAACGTCTGACCTAATTTTATTTTACACCGACAAACGGGTGAAATAAATTGGAGAATGATGTTAGGCATACTAAACCAGAAAAGTTCTTAATTCGGACTACACAGAGTACGATGTTTAGATGCGATAAATAAGGCGGAAATGAATGGACAGTCTTGGTTGCCATTACAAAATTTGCAACGTCACTTGATTATAATGAGGGTTTTTACCTAAATACAGGGAAAAATGAGGATCTACATGGATATAAGCAAAGTCTCACGCATTATGACTTGCATTGCAATTACAAAAATTACATGAGTGGTGTTTTATAGCGAGTCTTCAATTTCGTACAAGTTTAAGATAGATAGTGTTGGAGTCCGTCTACAATGGCAACGTAGTGTGTATAGTAAGCTATTTAGTCCAATAAAGCCAATTCGGAGTGTCAAGTAACATATTTTTATAAGGAATTCCGCATTATTAATTGAAGCAAACTATTTTTGACTTTATGCATCTCAGTGAATCCAGTCGCCATGAGTTTCAAGATCTATAATTTACATTCAGCAGGACTTTTTCATTTCATTATAGGGAAACACTCACCTATACATGTAGTATGGCAATGTGAGAAATGATAAACTATATACATTCATGTAAATTTCCAAAAGCAAAAATATTGTTATGAGTTATTACTTCTTTCTTATGCTTCCAGATTGCATCAGAGATTACTCTACAGAGAGAACTCATTCCGTTCTTGAGCCAACAACAACACCAAACTTAAACACATTGTGAATTTTGGAACCGTTCACCGTTCCTATGCTAAAAAAAAAACCTCCTAACGGTAAATCGAATTCTCTCGCTTCATCGTTTGGAGTATGTACGACGGTTTACTATTAGATTGTTTGTCTCTTGCTTTAAACGTAGGCCAAC
>JAAXOA010001402.1:0-16106 GCA_036561885.1 Salina celebensis
TTCACCATTTCCGCTAGTGACTAGGAAATATCGTCGTCAGTTTTTGAGACGGCTAAGTAAAGCAATGTCCGCTTGTCATTTTTATAATGCTTGAAAATTGCTCCCGTGGCGTCCACTTGTAAAGTTAGTTTATTGCTCTCTTAGCTGAGTCTGAAGAAGATGTACAGAACCGTACGAACAATTGAATTCAACAAATAACTGAAATGTACGTGTTTAATATTGGCGCACGTTTTCAGGGGGGAACCTTTGCGCCATGCCGTAATACTTTAGTGTTACCGGCTCTACTGGGGCCGTTACTCGTGCCCTACAGGCTGACATATTTTTCAATCTTCGTCATATGTCAACCCCTATAAAACCTCTGATATTGGTCTTCTAATATGTGTGTAATATGAGAAGCATGCTACAAGTTTGATGCCGTACCATCTCCTTTTTGAAGAGCACGCAAATATTTTTATAATTTACTAGAGCATTATTGCAAATAATTCATTTTCTAAGCAAATGACATTCAGGTTTTGAGGAATGTGTGTATCTAAACTGAAACTAAATTCTAAAAAGGTAGATGTTTGGAAAAGGCAATCAATGTAGATTAACTTAAGGAGAAATTGATGTTTTGAAAAACTATGTAGCTATAGTTTGAATGACAAAAGTTTTCAATTCACACAGTATTAAGACGCCTGAATCGGTTTCACAACAAGGTAAAAATAGTATATTTTTTAAACCTAAACGAGCAAGAATTTCGTTAGCTATTGAAATAAGTGGAATTTGATTCGAAAGATTTTTTTTCTCGAAGCATTGTAAACATTTACATGTTATTATGTGAGGTCCATTCCGTTTAATGTCCTCCATGGTTTCCTGATTTATGATATTTAAGAAATTTGAGGGACTGTCATGCATGGCTTTGTCAGATCAAGTGCAATTAGCACAATTTTCAAGAAATATCGTGTACAACATAAACTTTATAAGCACTTTGCAGGTAAGTAGGTATTGCAAAGCTATGCTCGATGACGGGTGTAGTAGCGAATCAATAAATACAAATACTGATTCCAAGAACTGACAATTAATTTTTTTGCAGGTAAATAATGCCATAAATATTGTCAATTTTTCGGTTGGCCAGAGCCCTAGATAAGAAAGCTGTAGAAGCCTAGAACTACCAATTTAACTATTTGAAACACTTAACTCAATGTAGATGAAAGTGTTTATATTTAGCTTAGCATTTTTGTTTGAATAGCTATAACAGTGTACAGACGGCTAACCTATATTTTTCGTTAGCCATATTAGGTGTCATTAGAAGGAAGGATGAAGACTCCTACATTTCAAATCGGTATAAGAGGAGAAGAAAGGCTCAACAAGTAAAACTTCATTAAAAAGACAGTTTATAATCTTGTATGGTCCAGTTGAGTCTTTCATCGTCAATTGCGCTATTAAGTTGATTTTTCGTGGCCATTTGAGCCTCCGCAGTGATCACATAGGTAGAAGCGGAATTCTGTTGTTGTTAGATAAGATTATGCTGATGATAATCATCTTTTTAAGCAGCAGGGAAATATTAGGGAATACTTTTTTGCATATAGGCTGAAGTGTAAAATCGTTGGGTATAGTTTGTACTCCTGACCATAAATTTAACTGTTTGAAACACTTACATACAACAATGTGGTTTAAAGTGTTTATATTTAGCTTTAAATGAATTTAAAAAAATAATGCACTGAAGCTGATTAGACTACTGACTGAAAATGTGTTCAAGTTTTCACGTAACTGCTCCAACGGTCGACACAGTGCCTTCGCTAGCGCAGTCCCGGCCCCCCTGCATAATATGAAGTCCCGGCTCTCTATGAAATTTGACCTTAACCTTACGCACGCAATTGTTACTATTGCTTATTCGATTACCGCGATTGTTAGTAGTGCAAATTTTTGACTCCTGTTCGGGCCCTTTTTTACGATTTTGAAATTTATTAGCTGTACTAGCTTTGAAATAAGAACTTTTTGGAATCCAAAATCTAAAAACGTAATAAAATTGCATCGTGCCGCTTGCGCTTGTTCGGTTAAGGACCTAAAAAATGCAACAGAATACAGTGTACGTATGATATCTGGTTGCTTGGCGTGCTTAAATAACGTGACTGCCTTATAAAATGTAAAACTTAGATAATTTTCGAATAATGAGATAATTATGTTGTTGAAAACGGACTGAAATCTGATGTCATAGGAGTTTAAGGCATTTTTGGTTTAAAATATGTAACATCGCAAACAGTTGGACATATGTTACTCATCTCATCATCATTACTATTACTGTTGTTTTAGGTTTTTTTCGTTCTGTCCCGGCCCCCTATTTTAATTTTTGTGTCCCGGCCCCCCTGCATTGCAGGGTCTAGCAGGGGCCTGGCGAAGGCCCTGGGTCGACAATCTTCCGGAACTGGCAAAAAAAGTTCGCAGAAAGGTGGGCAAAAAATGCGATCTAGCCGAAAATGGCAAGGTGTCCATTATCCCAAATATGGGAATCAAATTCTCAGGAGGTATCATTAGTATTGATAAGCTCACTGTCAAGTTTATTGTCATAGTTGGGTCTCAGCATTGCGCCATTAGCAGTCAGTAGTTTCAACGTACTTATTTCGCCATTCCACACTGCCATGCTCTTTGTCCAGTGATTGTATGAGAGAGTTTCTAAACCCTTCTGCTGTATGGTCCTTTACTGCATACAGGTCCAAGAAAGGAGTTGACAGCTTTTTGCGATCCGCTCCCAAGTAGACATTGGTACGACATTCAAATCCAGGTTTTGCGTCAGATATTTATCCATCATAATAGTAATGGGACTAGGTGGGCCCGTTCCAGGCAACGGTTCTGCTAACTGACACTGGTATTCTTCGTTCAATGCTCCATAAAAATGGGGAGCCAGTTCACGGCAAAAAACCGCTAAATAAATGGTGCCGTGTCTCCAACTAGTTCTTCATCGCCGGCATTGCAGCCGTTGTAGCTCTACGATGCTCATAAGCTTTGTAGCTGTGCTCGTGGCGCACAATTTCGTAAGCCAACCTTCCGCAGTTCATTCTAGCCTCTAAATTTTTGCTTCGTTCTTCGTTCCCCTCTTCATTATTATGTCTTGGGGTATTTGTTTTGTGAGTGTTTGAATTAAAATGTTCCTTCACATGCATTTCCTTCGAAAATCGCCTACTAATCTCTTGCCTCCCATCGTAGGCTCCTTAGCCAAATCGTGGTAAAAGTCCTGTCAGGTGCTTTCCCGTTGAGCACCACACATGCGAATCTCATGTAATGGTGAAGGACATGGCTTGTTTTTTTGTAGATACAAAGGCGATCCAGCCAACACTTGAATCAATAGGGGAAATTGTTTGCATGACGTTGCGACGGTATTGTTTAAGTTTATCTTCAAAAATCAGACTTAAAGTGCCTGAAACTTCAACTGAAAATATTTATATAATCTATTATAAAAATGAAGGGAAACGGCAACGAGTGTAGTTAAGATAGTTTAATTTGCTCAACGTTTCGACCCACACTGTGGTCCTCATCAGGAGCGAAATGGATAAGAGAAAAATTAACAAATTCAAAGTTTTATAAAACTTTTAAAATAATTGAAAAAGAATTGGATAATAGTTTTGGGGTAGATAATTTATATAATCAACTTGAAAAGATGCTGAAATAGTTAAGAAAAATACCAGGTTGCCAAAAATCAATAATTGTCATTCCTTTTTATCATGTGGGTGACAGATTTGAACTTTTCCTCTTGTGCAGGAATTAAAGTAAATTTAAATTGTGTACCCTGTTAAAGTTGTGAGCAGTAATCGAAAGCACGGTTTAAGTATTTTAGCCATTTGCTATTTTAAATTCTAGTTGTTTAAAGCATTTGGTACTCATATCAGTTCAAGACACAAGCAGAAAAGTTTTCTTGAGAACATTATTTCATCGCTTATTAAACGGCTTCAATGAATGCAACTTGTCATTCTAAAAAGCGAAAAAGAAAAGAAAAAAATAATTTATAAAAGGGCACACTAGTTATGTTTCGATGTAAAGGTTCAGTTAAAGTTGCCCGAGACTTGTTACATCTAAAAGTTGGAGCGCGCAAAAAAACAGTGATGGTATAATGAGACGAAATGTCTGCAGAAATGTTTATATTAAACTTCGGATTCAACTTAATGTGCATGAATTGCTTATGAGCCCAAGGGAAATGTGATGGGATTTCGTTCGGGAAGGCTCGTAATTTTTATGTGTCTTTACAACGGTAACACACAGGCGTACATTTTGTACTTTTGGATTAGATAACACGGTTCCAGTTACCCATTTCCAAAAGTCTGCATAGATTACTTTTTCCGACCTAGTCGAAGGAAGGCTACCGTTTACCATGTTGACGAACCAAAAGGACAAAGATCCGTCTGGGTTAAATGGCATTTGTATTCCTCGGGCCTTTGCTGCATCAGCTATTCCGTTTGGGCAACCGAACTATTGCGAGGCGCGTCTGAATTATTGCTGCAACCTCACATTTTTTGAATTCCTAAGTCCTCGGTGGTTTTTCTAGATTATGTTTACGGAAACGCAGCCGTAATTTTGGAGCTATCTCTGATGAAAGCTTTTCACTGATGTTAAATTAGGATTCTGCACCTTGTGAAAACTATAGGCAGGTTTACTGTGGCCCGGCCCAGGGATATGTCAGAATTTGTGTCGGCACAATTGTCAACTGGTACTTTCACTTTTGTACGTGGTGAACCGACATAACGAAAACGAAATAACGGTGACTGGTTTTTTATCCGACGTGATTGTCGTGGAATAGATTCACTGCTAGAGTCTTAAGTTTCTGTGTTAATGTTTAACGTGGGCGATCCCATTGGTAAAAGTTTCACACAAGGGACTCACGCGCACAATAAAAAGTGTTTTTGTTGTGTCATTTGGATTGTTTCTTGTGATTAAATTAATACGAAAGCGGGTAAAGCGTTCCCGCATCTCCAGCATTTGGCAAAGTTCGTGGTTTTTGTTTGAAAAGAAACAGGAAACGTAGCTTATGTACGGGAACCGACGTGAACTAGAAAGAATGACAAAGTCAGAGCCTTGGGACTCGATGATACATTGTGTTAATGAAATGTGATCTAATGTAAATTGTAAGATATAAGTGACCCGGGACTCAATGAAACTGTATGGAAATAGATGCATATTAGGAACGAGAGCGCGCTTAGACAGTCCGTCGTGTGATTTTGTAATATGGTTTGAGTTCTTCCCTGCAGATTTCTAGGACTTGATGGTGAGTCGTTAAATTTGTATCGAGCTGGCGTAATTCTATGATCAGCGTTAACTTGCGAGAGATGTCGGTATTTTAAAGTTGTTACGTGAAGCTATTCCATTAGTACCAAATTCTATTCCGCTAAGCACTTTCCTCTTTAATCTGCTGCGTGCTTGCACCACGCCGACAATGCTGATGTTGCCGAGGAAGAGTTTCAATTCGTGATAAAATCCCTGCAATGATTTTTTTTTGGAAATACCGGAATCGCAATCTCGGTGCTCCGAAATAATCTTGGAAGCCACACTGACTTTTACATCTGCAAAAATATATATTTCGTAGATTTAAACATATTTTAGACATTTATTGTGTAATTAAAAATATGATTCATTCTCGGTGTGGTAGAAGTGAAAAATAGTTTATGGACAAAGATCTCTGGCGGCGTTTGACACCTGGTGTAGGGAGCTGATCTTGAAAGGATGACTTTTTCGTTTGCAATATCTGCGAGAACGTTTGACCTTAGTACATATGGGGCGTTGTCAATTTTATCTAACAGGTCATCCAGCTTGGAGCTAAGCTCATTATAGATGGCCGTATAGTTTTTGATTGACTTTTTGTAGGTATCATCTGCATATGCTGCCCATCTAGTGGTATTGAATACGTGTTGGGAATAAAAGCGGCTTCCATAACTATTCTCCATTGCCTCCATTTGCCGTTTGCCATAATCATAGACACCATTGACTTCCGAAATCGTATCTTGGGTTTGTTTAACCCATTTATACTTGGCAGATCCTTTTCCAGAAAGCGAATCTTTTGTTGCAAGTTCAACTATAAAGTAGTCACAACAGGTTATGATTAGTATGATCAATAGGTATCAAACGTGTCATAGTCGTGCAACTTATAATGTTTGTGATACCAATATGGGTCGCATCCCATGTGTGAATATAAAAAATGTCTTCCTCTTCCTCCTTATTGTCTCCGTCCTCATTAGGACTGATAGATTCATTTTGAGCCGATTGAGGAGCGTTATTTTTGTCCCGAACCAGTTTGTCGAGTTCCTTCTTCAGCGTTTTCTCTTAGTTTTTGTTCTGCATTAGTAATGTCACTTTTTCACTTTTCCAGCTCATCACGTTTCACTTCCAAGACGATACTGTTGCAAAGTTTTGTCGGCAATTTGTGACTTTAGTTACATTTTATGTGTACGTTTATTTCGTTTAAAAATATGAAGTTACAAATATCGAATGTTATGTAGTTGGGCCAGAACGTAAACTTTAAAAAAACCTTTGTTTATGATTGTGCAAAACCTTTAACTTGGATTTATACTAATATATGTAATTTTTGTGTATATCAAACGAAGTGTATACTAATAATTATGTATTAGTTATGTTTGTTGCATGTTACATATTACACCTGTGAACATTTTACGCGATAAACTTAAAATTATTCTATAACTTGTTTGTAGGAAAACAACACACAAGTAAAATGAAATGTGGGCTTAAGCCTTTTTTTCTCGGATATGGCGTGTCATGGGCGACATCGACATCTGCAAATTGAAGCTTTCTTCGTTAACAACAACAGTCAGTTTTAACTGTTCAAAGTGCTGAAGTTATTTCTACTCAGTTTTTATTCAATGGATGCACCAATGAGGCGCGAAAATATTTTTTGACGAAGAATTGTCCATGTTCTAATTACTTCAGGAATATTTCATTTGGTGAAGAATGTGAGCAGAAAGAGCATCAGTTTAGTTGAAAAAGATTCATGCACAGAGAAAGAAGCATGGAAAAACATTAACCACTTCACCCAATTATAAACAAAAATCAATTCGAAGTGATCCAAGCATACCATCCAAAAATTTTCGTGTTCTCTGTGAGGTAATTTTTTGCAGGGGACCGGGCCCCTGCTAGGGGCGGCCCTGTGCAGGGCCATCCCGGCAACATGTCGTCTTCTAGAATAGTTTCAAATGTGGAACACCCCTTGGTAGTTAGAATTGAAACAGTCCAAAATAATGATGTAGATGGGGATTAGCGGTGTTGCTCTGACATTCCACTGCAATTTTTCCGTCCCTGAGGAACATCTGATTGAATCGTTGATTTCAGTGTGTCAGTCCATACACTACCAATTTCGAGTTGCAGATTTTGGAGATCAGTCAGTAGTAGTGATGCATTCACAACAGAAATCCAATGAAGTGATCGTTACCTTCGTCACTTTTAACATTGTATGGAAGCCCCACATCAGTGTCATAATAACCTTTGGCTTGGAATGATTCCTAACTGTTGTGAAATACCCCTATTAGAGTATCGTATGTAGGATTGTCCCAAAACTGCCTCGTTTCCAATACACTATGACATACCATACGTGACAACATAGTAATGGAGTGAACAGTCAGGTTTGATGTCAATATAACCTCCATATCCTGATACATACAATAAGATTTCAAGTAGCTGCTTACCACCCTTTTTTAACCAGCCAATAAGGACGAAAAATGATTCAATTTTAGTTGGTTTTGACAAAATGAAAACTGGTTTATTTTATTGTATATATTTCCACTTTCCTTGGCAAAATCGGAAAACACTTGCGGAATAAACATGAAATTTCTCGTTTAAACGAACTCCAGCATCATGCTTGATTGAGCCCTCTTATTGTTGACAAGTTATCACAATTGCTACTGGGCTCATATAAACACTGCGGCAGATATTCGCGTGTAACTGTAGTTTTAAGAGACTATAGCATCTTGATCCCTAGATGTCTCAATTGCTTAGGGTACTAATTGTTACACAGAAACTAATTAACGCCTTATGCACAAAAGGTTGTGGTTTATATGGTATTTGGTCATCTAATTGAAATATTGTGTAAAGTTTTAGATTATGAAGTTATAGACGTTAATTTATGCCTTTTGTATGACGAATGAAAATTTTGTATTATTGGCCATATTTGTATGTAAATGTATTTTTATATTTTTACTTTGCTATAAATAAAATATACAAGTTTGCGTTAAAAACTAATAAAGTACCTAACCTGTAGCCTAGAAATCTTTTAAAACTTACTTTCACCATCTGACAAGTCAGCATTTCTCTCTATTTTCGCTTGGAAGGCGAAGAAAGTCTGCTGCAGCTGGGATCTGGTTGAAGTTAATTGGCAAGATGTGTCGAGTTTCTGAGCCCGTTAAATTCGGAGTATCCCTAATTTCATATCTCCTTGCATAAATATTGCTGACCGGAACACGCGAACACGAAAACCCAATTAAAATTGAATATTTTCCCGAACTGATTACTTCCCTAGCATATAATAACTTACGAAATCGTGAAAAAAAAACTTAATTAATCGCATGGAAAAACTACCATTGGGTTAGCTAAAAGCCCAGACGAAAACAATTAATTTCTCTGTCGTAGCAATACGATTAATATTAGAGCAGTAGGCCTACTAACTGTAAGCATAGAGAAACCATCTGTGAAGTTGTGCATATGCTGGATCCAATTAACAACACAGGAAACTCTTAATCGATCTGAATTTGAATTTGTGTGTGCTTAATGCGTAATAAGGCGCGATAGGCGTACTTCGATGTTATATATGATTCTGAAATATTCAATTCTTCTCGTATTTCTACTGTGCCAACGCTACCATACTTCACCTTTCTTTGTCGACTTGTTCCCGTTTCCCATTTACTGCTTCAACCGGGTACGTCTCTGGCTAGTATACCCTGATATCTGGAATATCGTTCTCTAAACGCAGCCTTAAACGACGTTATAACTTCCTGGTTATAAAATACATTAGACTCGTGGGCCTAAGAGATAATCCTAGCAAAATGTGGTCATTGACTGCATTTGTGACTGTGTTTGCTTTTAATTTGTCTACCGCCGACTTACATCAACCTGAAAATCCAAATTTTTCCGAGAGTCTGAAAACGTTGATAAATGCTGGTCTCCATGGATGCGTTATTAACATCTACATTCCAAACTTCGATACAAAGTCAGAAGACCATCTTGTTTCTGTTGTGGGACTCATTCAGAAGCATCCAACCACTCGTACATCCTTTTACACAAGTAACTTTCTAACATGGCTCACTAGTAAAGTTACTCTGGGTCCTAATGGAATGTATTCTACTGATGGACATTCTCTCAGTCAATTCTGGATAAACACAAAATGGTCCCTTTGCTACGCCCAATTGTACTTTATAGATTACTTTGATTCTTTGAATGCTTTAATGGCATATTTTGTACACATGGTCAAGGTAAAACTAAATCCCCGATTTGTCATACTCTGGGATAACACTGACAACTTCAATCCTGACTGGATGTACTTTTACAATCGATACGAGTTTGTAGCTTCTTTTAAAGATTACAGACTATATATTGGCAGAGAAACAAAAGAAAGTGAATATGTAGTAAAACTGATATGTATTACATGTGCCGCATTCCTTGCAGAGAATAACGGAGTTTCATATCAAATATACATAGAAAATCCAACCCCGGAATCAATCCATGAACGTTGGCGGAATGCTCACATGGACCATCGTGGCTTAGAAATATCATTCTATTGTGATTCTGACTTTCGTTTTCACTACTGCAGCAAAGTTTACATGTACGGTTGGCTTTCAAAGACATTAAATATAACCTTGAAAAGAATACTTCAAGTCAAGTTCAACCACTTTGCATTCCTTACCGATAGTATACCGCTGGATTCAAGGAATGTGGATGTGATTCTACAGGCCGGTTGGCCTAGTATTTCCTTTACAGCGTCAATGATAGGCCAGAGGGATCAGTCGATGACTACTGTGATACCGAAATCTCTTCTTTATAATGGTGGATTGACCTCTCTGGTTTCATGTTTTGGTGGAAACGTCTTACTTTGTCTTGCTGTTCTAATGATTATTCTCATGTATTTATATATTTTATTACCGAGTGGAGAAAGCCTATCGCTATTCAGTTTAAGACTTTATGCACCGCTGGTTGATCGCTGCGTCTCATCGTCAGATTCAGACAATATTGTGATTCGAAATGTTGTGTTTCCTTGGGCTATTTTATGCATGTCACTTACTGCGCTCTATGGCGGCGAAATGGTATCATCTCTTAGCGTTCTGAAGCCCCCATTTTATCCAGCGTCAATACGGGATCTTGGTTCAAATATAGTATCGCTAGATTATCTCGAGCCACCTTCTGGCTTGTCGTCGCCTATAGCAGACGCACTACAGCAAAGCTTAAAATCCAAGGAGAAGAACGTAAGCTACCAAAACTCTGAGGAACGGACCACCCAAAATCTAATACGACGCTTACAGTCAAGTATTTGTGACGCACACAACATCAATTTTACAATGTTAAGACCAGATTCACCCTTTCAATGTGATCACACAGCTTTAAATTTTACTTTCCAAACACCACTAACCTTTCTCGGGACTAGTGTGAATAGCAATGCAGTCAAGCTCGCATTTGGGACCTCGGGAATTTTTTTTATAAGCCCGCATATTCGTTTGCCAATGTATCAGGTGTTCGAACCTGTAATTATGATGCAAAATTATTTCGCTAAACTTGCCGAGCCAATCCTTAGAGGATGGGGCATGTTTAACCTCGAGAATCCTTGGACAACTCATATCGCTAGGATTGCTTTCACGGAAAAATCTACACAACAGTTTGTAAAATTCCCCCCGTCCGATTTCAAGACGTCACTGGTTATTGACTACAGTGCAGCAGATATTACAGCTTTCTTTAATCTTGCGAAATTGATGTTTTATTTGAGTGGGGTTGGCGTTTTAATTTTGCTAATCGAGATGTTTTTTCATCGCAAATTTATATTAGGATTGGAAACAAGTTTGTTGCTGCCTAAAGTCTGTTTAAAAGTAGAAAATAATTCTAAAAACACAGTAGAAATATTTGGGAAATAGGTGAAACAAACTAAATAAAGTAGCCAGCCACTAAATATTTTGTTACAAGTAACCGTCAAAATCTAGAATGAAACCCCTCAAGAAGGTTTGTTGAAACCTCTCATATGAGTTTCAGGAACATATCACTGTTTCAGTTATAATTTCCATGTAAAGCGATCCATTTGAAAAATGTCTATGCTGCAACGATCACACGCTAACATTAAAATATTACTTGTTTGGCTTCTTACCTAAATATTACATACGAGTATTGTCCAAATAAAGCTCAACGAAGCAAGTTATCCAACCTTTCCATAATTCCATAAAGATTTTGTCGCATTATTAGAGACCATGAGTAGACTCAACGCCCGGATCATTTATCCATATAAACTCCGAATATAACCATTATTGTGTGCGACCGAGCCGTCCTATCGCCATGACTTGTGCCTGAGCTCTCAATTAAGTTTTTTTAGAATGAACTTGGCCTCTTCCACGACAATCCTGAGCAAAAACTGTATCAGGCCACCACCATGGTCACCAGCAGGATTTAGAGCATTTTTTCATATATGATTGTTTGGATAAAACCAAATGAACTGCATAGTAACTTCTATCCAAGTGAAGTAATATCCCCTTCTCAGGACTTTGTTTACTTAATGGCGTGGGGAAACAAGATGCATTTATCTTTGGTAACTATGATTTTCCATAAAAATCACAGTGCCACTTTCCAAGTCCTACTACTAAGTTGACTTCCGAGTATTTTTTAACGCCAAAACTAAAACGAAAATTGAAATATTTCAATATTTTCATATAGCTCTATACTTTGGCTCGAGTGTTGTGTCACCAAATCCCTATATAGTTAATGTGCTATTTCCAACTATCTTCTTTTCCAGCCCACAGTCCAGAGTCCAGTCCACCTCAGCCCTATTTTGCACGAAGTATGGCAAAATTTTGAAATGCAAAACCGCAAATATAGCCTTTTTGGGGTTTTCTTTAATATAATGTTTTCAGAATTTCGATTGCAGATGAATATGTAGTCAAAAGTAAGGAAAAAGGGCAATTCAGCTGTATATTGTATAATATATTGTGGAAATAATTTCTCCACAAAATGTCATGACCGAAAAAACAGTTGCTGTCAGTGCACTTGCATTTGGAAGACGCCAGTAAAACATTGTATCTATCATTCAATGAGTATTTAGAATATGCATACTGTGTAGTGAAAATATTTGTTTACAGTTGTCAATAAAGTTGCACAGTCGCTTGATAAACAGTCATGCAATGGGTTCCAGAAGATGTTTATGTTAGAAATTTTTGAACATTGATACTTTATGACTAAAACTGATTTCTCAACTGATGAATTCATAGAGTCATGGGATTAGCTTTGCATGGCTACGACAATTCGAATCAGAATGTAAAAACATCCATATGAACGTTTAAGGAACTTATATCATGGTATTGATAATGACAAAACAAGAACACGAATTTTCTCGAAGAAAAACAAGAAAACTAATTGTCTTGGTGAAACACATCTCGACCTGCTTATTTCCCGTGGCGTGATTAGGATTAATGTCAAAGAAATATGGACTGTTAATAAGAGAAACGGTATAGATATAACACCAAGTGAAAATACAACAGTAGCATATATATCCCAAATTCTATGGTCTCTCGTTACTATGTTGATCGGTAATAGACCGTACTGGTTTGATTTTGTGAAAGCGTTTTATGGAATATGGACAAGCAAAAACCCTCCAGCACATACATTACATATATTCCAACCGAAAACCAGACATCTCATTGTACTATAGAGTCAGTTTGACTTACAATATCTACCACATTTAAAATTCAGTCTTTTACTTAGGATTCACATTCACGTTGCTTCGAGACGCTTGACTATACTCTGATACATTCACGATGATCTCGAAGCGGAGTGAAAAGACGACAGTTCAATATATGTATACACTGACACATTGTCCTTATTCAAATCATTACACATAAACTTGCCTCGAGTTCTCTAAAAAAAACTTTTTGTCTGGCATAGGAGTAAAGAATCACCGATTCCAATGTCATTCAATAGAAGACTCGTCAATTGCTGTTAGTTGCTCCACTGAGGCGGTCATGTATTAGATTCCAGTGTGACATTTAATTTCCGCGAACGCGAAGTTCTGCACAATATTTCACGTTGAATAGTTTCCGAAACCTGTCATCAGATTTAAGGTAAGCAAATTTTCATATCTAATTTGTCTTCGGTGGGGTGCTACTTTAACTACAACTGAGTTTTATATCCCATTTAAATTTCCTTTTGTATCCAGATATTACAATCTAGTTCTTTTTTGTACCAAAATATTAGAAAGGATAGTTTTGTTTGCAACAATGCACAGTTTTATAATCGACAAAACTTGTACTCTCCACATTGCAAAATAAATCCTGCTTACGGATATTTAGAGTATCAAGGGAGGGCAAAGGTTTAATGATTTATTTGCAACACGAATATTTTGCTTTTGACTATCCATGCTTCAAAAAGAAGATTAGTTACCTCTGGTATCAAAAGCAGTTGTATTTATTGGGTAGATATTGATATTATTGATTTTGCTTGTGATGTATGCATGTATAGCAAAGAAGCCAGTCTCCAGTAGCAAACATAGTCCAGTTGTAACGGCTTCCGTCATTATTGTCTTATAACAATTATTCTGCTACCAAACTGTTTATCATTTAATTAAATCGCATATTATATCCAATTGCAAGTTTTTTGTCTGTTGCAGTTAAAAACGGGACATCTGACACCAACACATTATTAGGCAATGACCAGGATCTTCTATCATCTCTTCCAAACTCATTTATCACACAGGTAATCACAATTTTTCGTTATCTTTCTCCCACTTTTTGGCATATTTTGCGGCACATTACATAAACTTGCGGATTGGCTCTTTTTACCAATCCTGAAGCTTTTCGATACTTCAAACACTTATGAATCGTATTATCAAGAAAAATTTCCTCATTTTTTACGTCATTGGCAGTCCTTTTTAGTCTTCAGAAGCCTGTATTTTAAACTGATGGGAAAGGTTAAGTTTTAGAAGACACACAAATCTGTAGTTTTTATAAGTTAACAAGCCGAACCACTCTTTGCTCAAATATAACTTCTTGGAAGCCCTGTGAATTGAAAAAATGAGCTATAATGCATGAAGGTTGTACCACATATGCAAAGTTTGAATCTACGTGACTTTCACACCGAAGTTTTTTCCTGCCCGGTTAGTAAAAACCGTAGCAAGCCCTAACTACACCGGCATTCCTTAACCGGGACATAACAGGCATAGCAAGCCACTTACCGGCCCAGAGTAGCCCTTGCATGGCAACGCGTTGCTACCGAACTTGCCACGCCTGCGGTGCCATGGATACTGAATTCCACTTCAGTTTCTGAACTCCCTTCTAAAACTTAACTTTTTAGATGGTTTTTTATTAAGTGCTAAAATCAAATAAAATTGTTAATTCTGTTACATACTTCTGTTAAGTTTTAGTCTACATGATTTCCAAGGAAGGAACTTTTCCTGCCTGTTTTGTACAAAACTGGTCTAAACATTTATTCAAGGTTTACCAGCAAAAGAAGGAAACCATTACCTGCTTGGAGTACCCGTAAAATATGCAGATATGTCTTTTGCTTTGGTTTGGCATTTGCATGCTGTGAATATGCAAAATACACATTTTATTGGTTAGCACATAGCGTTCAAAAATTTATTTGCTGCTTAAGTCTTCATCGCGTAAAAGCTGTACCTGTTTAACCTGACCATAAATGCGTCGAAAATATCAGATTCATGGGAACAGTGTAGCATTATTCGTATTGTTTTACTTTACACTTTGTAATGTACTGCTGCGGCGAAAGCAATGAAAACTGGCGACCGCCGAAGCTGGTTTTGGCGTACCGCCGAACCTGTACATAAACGCGTTGCTAGAAAGGCGATTTCTGCTTACCGGTGTGCCCCAATATCAATATCAGCGCCTATTGGCTTAAGACGATTTAGACATAATGAAAGACAGTCAAATGCGTAAAGTACTATGCACTAGCATATAAATTGATTAACTAAATCATGAAGCATGAACAGGAAAAAGTACTGAATACGAAGCTAAATGTTATTGATTTATGACCTTGTGCATTCTTTGTCAAAAGTTACAGCATAATGAATCACTTAGAGTTAAGATGTTACATCATTAATGCTAAAGTTAAGTGAAGGGTTTACATAAATTGTAGAACTGCTAATTACAATCGAGCATGCATTTTTTCAATTTGGCCTTAAAGGCTGAAAATGTCTTTTCCTGTTTAATTTCGCATGGTAAACTATTCCACAACACGTATACACGATATTGAAAACAATTTTTACCCGCATCCGTTTTTGGATAATAAGATGCACTGTAATCCAATTTCCTTCTAACTGACAAACTTTTTTCAAAATAGCTATCAAAAAAGAAATCTTCATCATTATTTACAAAACGGAACATTAAACATAAAGATTTGAAATCACACAATTCTTTTGGAAACAACCATTCTAGCTCATTCGTAATCTAATCGGCTACTCTGTCATACTTTCTTTGTTTCAAAACCATCCTAGCAAGTGTACTGTATGCATTGGGAAAACTTGATTGTGCTTCATGTGTCTGCCTACCAGAAATAGTGAAATTCATCAGGGACGTTCTAGGCAATCATAATCATTTTCCGCTGTTCGAGCATTACACCGTTGCATGACGATTAGTCCTTGAATCTTATGCAAGAAAATACATTTATTCATGCCGGATACCAGCTGACATCACCATGCCGTCTTTCAAAAAAATAGTAGAAGAATAATATATTCGGTTTCAAGATTGGCAAAATATATTTCATGTTTTAAGGGTTGCTGATTGACTGACGATGCACTGCATGTAGTTGGAGCCAGTCAGCCTTGGCAGGATGTACATCCTTTAACGGTGGGCATAAGAATTATATACACGAAAATGCTAGATAATGTAAACTGTTAGACACCAAATCTATGCCCTGTAAGTGTCTTGCACCTTAATCTTACTATA
>JAAXOA010001403.1:0-16093 GCA_036561885.1 Salina celebensis
AAAGAGGTAGTCGTAAAGGAGTGAAAAACAGGTGAGGTTCTTTAGGAAGATGAGGAATATCTTTCCGTTCGTTAGTATTCATAGAGTTTCCCATGGCACATGATGCAATGAAGTTGTAACAAGCATTATTTTTGGCTGTGGATTATGAACATATCGTGGCAGTTACATAAACGACATAACTTGTAACGGAGTGCATAGAAGTATAATATTTCATTCCCTTGTGATCAAGAAAGACGAAGTATTCAGTGTTTCATGTGATGAAACAATTTTAAAAGAAAGTAGCGTCTAGCTACCCAAAATAAGTTTTGTCAACGTGGACTTGAAATACATCCGCCTGTCACAAGAGTAGTTTAATTGACCATTGAAACAGAGCAATTGTTTGAAATGCCTACCTAGATTATACCCAATTAGTTCTATAGTTGTTCTTTGAAACAGGAAGCTTATTGCCTGTGGTCAGCTCTAAACGTTTTGATTCAAAATGCTACTCATGTTTAGCATTTATGCGTGCAGCACTGTATACAAAAGGGCAACCTGCGTAAAATCTATTATTCCTAGCATTCTGCGAGATAGATCGTTTAACCCCAATCTAACAGCGACAAACGTTGTAAAATGTTAACACAGCTATTTTTCACGGTCTAATACACGTTTTCTCCTTTTTCGTTATGAAATAGGGAAGCCAGTAATTTTTCTTTGAAGAATATCCCGGTGGAAACGACCTGACATTTTTACATGAGCCTACTATTCCAAGTTACCGATGAAATTGTACCTCTTGCTAATTTACCACTCTTGTATAACCAGATATGACAGACCAAAAACTAATTATTGAACGATGCGAAATGATAAAAGCTTTTTTGTGTGTTTTTATGGCCTTTTATGTTCTAGCGTAGTATCTAATGGGATAAATTCAAATTAACTGAGTCTCTTATACGCATAAATGCTGTCTCCGTATTGATTTTGTGCTTCATTTCTTGGAAACCTAAATGTTAAGTGTTGACAACTGTTTTCTCATAATTATTCCAGAGAGAAATCGTATTTGAGAAGCTCATATGGAGGTTCATGTCAAATATGTGAAGATGATGTGCGCATAATGAACCGTACATCAAGACATGGACAAACAACACTCAACACTGTTTCTACACAACAACTTACTTTGGCTGCTCCTTTGGTTTTTCCAAGTCTCCCTGGCGAAGACGGACTTCCTACCGCTTTCTGTCTTGCTGGTGAATGAAGAAGCAAATTTTCCAACCGCAGAATTTCAGTATCTACTGCATCAATTTGTCGTTTATAAACACGGTTCTGCACTTCAGCTCGAAACAGAAGCTCCTTCGTGTCCTCAACAATGAATCTAAAAGACGAGACATTTTCATTTTTATCATTTTGCGAAGGTACATACATAGTAAAGAAAAAGCCTATCATCCATTTGGCAAATAAGTACCTATGCCCATATTATAAGCCATGTCTGCAACGAAATCGTTATGAATTCTTGGTTTTTTTTATTTGTAGTTTGATATAATGGAAAGTAATTAGTGTTTATTCAAAGTATCTATTCTCCTTGATGTTGTTTAATGTAAGCTGAAACTTGGCACACACGTAGTATATTTGACACTGCTCACTATTATGTGTTACACACATATAAAGTAGTAGTAGTATTGTTTACCGTCTTTGATTTGACGATGAAAGGAATACAGATACACTTACCAAGTGAGAGAATAAAAATGAAATTGTCGCCTTTGCCATTAAAATTCCTTAAGATGTAAGAGTTGGAGAGATCATGTCAACAAAATAAAGTACACTTGCCTAAATAACACAATTGGACTGGTCTGAAGTAAAAAGGAAAGTTGGTTACGAGACATAAACCTGAACGAAAAGTACCTTTTTTGTGGGTAAAAATATGAAGTGGTAAAATTTAATTTACATTCACCCGGAAAACTTTCACTTAGTAAGTGAGCACCTCTGTGGCGACAAAAGAGTAGTGGGTATTCTCTCCTCACATTTGATCTTTAAATGGAACATTTTTCACTAGGTAGATGAAATAGTATTTGGAATGGAAAGTGGGAGACTCTGACTGAATCAGAGACACTTGATAGCGTTTTTTTTTTGTATTTCAATATTTGAAAAAAGAATAATTCCAAGCTATAAAACGCTCCTGTGCAATAGCAAGATTTCAAGTTTCAACATCTACGAAAGGAGTAGCCGTAAACAAATATCATATTTTAGCATCTACGTCATGTGTCCAACAAACCAATATCAGATTTTATTTTCTCTTTAGAATTGGCTCTAACAGGGACGATGGCGGAGTTGGTTTCCCTTCGGATGAGTAGCCAAACAACATGAGATTTATGCAAATAGCATTTCACTTTACCTTCGAGTGTTGCACTCTATCTTCAATCCCATGCTTTCTACTATCGGGTCACAAGCGTTTGGATTTTTCGTTATTGCATGAATCTGAAAATAAACAACGATATTGAAAATCATGTTTGCATTCTCAGTACGTCCAAAAAAGCAAGAAAAACTACGTTGTCATCTGCAAAAATCAAATTAAATAAACCGGTACAACAGAATACCGCAGGAGCGTAAGCTTTCGCGAATTAACTGCAAAATAACAGAAACGTTTCGAAAAACAAAGAAAATCTACTAACGAACTATAGTCCCCTCACCAATTGCCAATTACCTAACCAATTTTCAATTGTCATATTGCCAATAAACGCATTTTCCAAACAGTACTCAAAACTTTTCCCCGTCTTCGTAATCTACATTTGCAAAACCCTACTCCTGGGGGTTGTTAGGTTCTGAAAACCTGCTTAATCGATAGGTCACCTATTATCCCCAATGAAGCTCTCACGTAAAACCGGTATTCCCAACCAACATACGAAATTTCACGTCAAAACTCCATTTCTTATGAAAGATAATCGAGTTGTCATTTCGAATCTGCGAAAGTTAACTATTTTAGCAAATCCGGTAAATGAAAATTCGTTATCACTGCAAAAATCCCCGTATAAAATTTCATTTCCAAAGTTCCTTCTCACCCTGCTACTACTACTCTACTGTGTAGTTTGGACCTGAGAGTTTTGGACTACTGCACTGCTGAAGAGAAAAAAAACACAAGCATGAAGAAACACAGCACAACAGAAGCAGCAAAAGCATCCTCAGCATTGCAGTGCAACAAAGTCTTGCACTTGAAACTTGAAACATAATTGCGGCGTCAAATTACAGGGGCGACAGACAGACGGACGGACGGACGGACAACGATAAAAACACTAAGCAGCTTACGCTCCTTAATAAGATACATGACCGGTGTGACCATTTTTGAATAAAAACAACGATTTTGTCAAATCAAACCAAACTTTATACTTAAGGCGAAAGTTAGGAGATGTTAAGGCAGGGGCGCGTCTCTCTTTGAACAAATAGAACTTTTCACAGGGCTAATCATTTACATCACGACATTTTGTTTCCAAATAATTCTTCCTGAGGTTATGACAGTTTTGTAATTACCTGTGAAACACAACATACCTAAGAGAAAAAAATACGATTTGGCATCAAAATCTTCTCCCTCCCTATCTTACCAAATACTCTTGGGATTTACACTACCTACAGTTTTTCATATATGCAAATCACTTCCCAAAGTAACTTTTGAACCAGGTAATCTTCATTATGCCTTCGAAACTATAAAGATAACCGAGATAAAAGGAATACTTCCGCGAGCCCTAGGATTCTATCTGCCACTCTATCAAATCAGTTTCAACTTGAACCATTATACATCCTTCATACGAGCTCATGTACAACCACGCTGGTATGCGGTTTTGAGGTAAAAACTCATATGTTACTTTTTTATCAAGGTGCAATAAAACAACTAGATTAGATGCCAAGAGAGTTTGTCTGGAGGCTATTAATTTATAAATGATATAACGTTCCCTTCATGTACAGCTATGCACCTCCTATTTATCTCTTGATAATACTGTTAACAAACACACTAGGGGAAAAAGAAGAAAAAAAATCTTATTACGAACGAAAGATGAAACAGAAGATTCCTGTTTTACTACAAAACTGAATACTAGCGAATGAGGTAAGCGAAAAGTGATATACTCAAAAGAAAAATTGTATGAAACCTCATCATTATTTACTTTACGTGTAACAAGGCCGGTGACAGTAACCACTAAGATGACATGAAAGAGAATACTGCAGCAAAGTATTATGCATACTCTGAGGTGAAAGTATGCTTAAGTAGAAAGCAATTTAAAAAGGGTAACCTCACAGCTTTGGTGAAGGAAAAAACGAGTTTACCTTGGGTAGGAAGAGGAGACATAGTGTTACAGTGGTGGCAACCAGGATGAGAGAAGTCACACTAACGAACGAGACGGTGACTCTTTCTGAAATCAAATTGGCTAAAAGAGACGGCCAAGACGCTTGTCAACACCACAATGTAAACACAGAGCCCGATGTACTTGGAGTCGTTTAAGGCTTGGATCTTGACGTGTCTGTCAGGAATCACAAGAAGGGTTCGCTTAATACAACAAATAAAATGTTGTTAATCCTATCACAAGAGCATATGTCGTACAAAGAACATACAACCAAGAATTTATTCAATCTGATCATACCATACTCAAATAGTTATCTCTCGACTTGATTTAGATTCTAGGATACATTGAATTTGACATTTTTCTCCAATAAACAGAAAAGAGAAAAGATTTCGTGTCTGATAAGTATGTCTGCTTCCTAGTAGTGAAAGTTGGCTATATGAATGAATAAATATCTCGTTTGTTGGGTTCAAAATTCAAAACCACTATAAACATCGTAAAGAGGTGGTATTTCATACCTATTATGCTTTTGTTGTATTTAATTTGTAATTTTAAGCTGAAGGTCAGTAAACCATAGCCTGGAACTTATCATTTGTATATGTCACACATTTTTACAACTCACCTTGTTTCCCACGCCATATAAAGCCCAACAGCTAACAGTAAGCTTTTATAGCCATACATCGCACTCAACCATACATGGGCATGCTGCGAGCGACAGACTTCAATCTGGAAGCACAAAATAAGTGAAAGTTATAATATGATCCATATATACACTTGTACTTGTACTTACGAAACTAAACTTATTTTCTGGTATTTTCTTTGCATCATATTTATTCGCCAGTGTCAACTGGCGTTCTGTGTGCACTGTTCTTATGATTTGAACTAATGGTCTATGCACGTGGACGGCTTATTATGACATTTTTCATATCTTACCTGAGTTTGGTAGACAACCGTTCTATCCGATGGATCAATCTGTAATGTAAGATTACGGAGATTGACGTGCATTGGATCGAAAATGGCCCAAGAGGAGACGATAATACAATCAATGAGTACTAGCGCCATAATCAATGTGATCAGTTGAGTATCTCTCAACAACTGGATTTCCAACAGCATCATGGAAAAAGAAAAGAAGGGAAGTTTACAATACAATTCCTCAATATTTCCAACCTTTCGACAGCATGAACCTTATTTTAGAAATTGGTTTATAAAGATTAAAACAAACTAGACAAAAAACGCGTAAGTCTACGCAAAAACTCCGGAAAAAAACACTATCCTGAGCCATGTACGACACAATATATTACCAACGGGTAAAACGAAACATCCAACATCTTCAAAATGTCGCGCTTTTACTGTTTTCTTCAGCGTAAAAGATAATATACGAGTATTAGCATAACTATCCTTTTTTCATTGAACCTCGGAGGCAAAGTTTGAGTAAATTTTGTACAGCTCTTCACTCTGAGTCACTCCTTTCTTGTGTAGGCTACACAAATTTAAGGAAGCCAACCTGTAAGGATAAAGGAGCATATTCTCTTGATGGGATTGAAATTATAGCAGAATCTGTCATTTTGCTGGCTCAACAACATCTTTGAAAAAAAAGTTTGCTATGCTTGCAAAAATTTTCTCTATACACAGGCAACGGTAAATGTTGAAACAGATTATAGACACCGTAGTAGTCACAGTCAGTATTAAGCAAGCCATTTTTTAAAAATTCACTGCCATGTTGTGAAGTTATTTTTGGGAGTATTCAGGATAACGTGCTCAGGCAAACAACACTCATCATCGTCAATCTCAGCTTAATATTAGTTAAGAAAAAGGATTCAGTCATTTATCATTATGTTCGGGTTGTAGGAAACATGCCAAACTTCACATAGAAAATGGTATATTAGACGGATTCATGCCAATTTGCTTATAGCTAACTTTCACCATTATTTGACAGTCGAAGTTGAGTCTTAGCATTATTTTTGCCATAAAAATTATCACTCTGTTGTAGTATGTCTTCTGAAAATTGAAAGCAATTGATGGCACGTGTCCTTCCTACTCTGTTCGTAGTGTTGTCAATGTCCATTCGACGAGGTCTTTCAGTGTTTGAAATGGAAAAGAAACTGCACTTTCTCTCGTGTAACATTTTCATGCATGACTATGACTAGTAAGAACCATCAATTTCCATATCGTGTGCCATTATATTTTCAGGTTCATTTTATATCACACAAATGGTAATCAACCAGTGACAAGTGAAAGCTTCCACATACTAATTTATTGACACATCATAGCTCTTTACCATACTACAGGAAATTTTAAGAATCTATTCAATTAGAACATAAGACATGAAAATCAGCTATTAGATCATAATACAAAATCCGAATTGAATTTTATCATTCGTGAAAGACTAATGGCCCGCGTCATCCAGTTGTTTCTGATGCTTTTATCATGCTTCAATGTTGTTTCTTCATTATAAAACGTTCATGAAAACATCATGAGCAAAGGTTTGTTTATCGAGAAACGCTTCGATCTTGCTAATGCAGCAGTGGACGCGGTAAACTTTTAAAAAATCGTACGCAATGGAAACAACTCTTTGAAAAGTATAAAAAGTTTGAAACTTTTCTAACGGGTGATGGTTATGTACTAACTACATGCAATTTTGAGACAACTTTCTGTAGACAACCCACAACCCAACGAGACCATATGCGTGAATAATATATTATTTATGTATGAATGGAAGAGAAATGATTTGGGGCAACGTGAGGCAATGTTGTTAAGATGTTCGTGTGGTAATTATGTGGTAACATAGTCATTTCAGTAAAGAAAGTCTCACAACGTCATATTTACACGAACAGCTTTTTTTGTGCGAAAAGGTAAGTTAAAATCACTTTTCCATGTACTCAACAAGATATACACGAACAGCTTTTTTTGTGCGAAAAGGTAAGTTAAAATCACTTTTTCATGTACTCAACAAGATCACGAGACGCGTGCTTAAGTATCCTGTCGTGTGCTGCTGATGGCCCTGGATAGAGTCCTCTGAGGATGCGGGAACTTGCACGGACATATCATTTGTATTAATATGAGCTTATGTACTATGTATTTGCTCATTTCGATAACTGGTCGATTGTAGCTCTCATTCTTGCGATGAGTATCACATAATATTGCTGCAAGGATGCACTTGGCATAAATAGTACCAAAGTTGGTTGAAAAGTTTTATTATGTTGGATCACGTTTTACCAGAGGATTCTTTATCTTTGAAATCTCAACTAAGGTTGTAGTTTATTAACTTCATTTTCAAAATACAAACGATACACATGCAAATTTCAAATTAGATCCGGAATTTTCAAACTAAGAAGTCAGCCTTCGGCCTGCTTTGAAAGTGTCACTTACCTTGTTCTTGACAAAGCCCCAACAGCTCCTTGTAAAAATTCGATAAACCCTGTAGGTTTTTGCGAACATGGCTCCGAACGACATCGAAAACGCCATGGACAGCAAATAAGCTCGAATCTAAAATACAAACAGGAAGTCATCAGACTACCATATTTTGCATCATATCCGCAGTATTTTATAACGAAAAAACGGGGATTTCAAAGTTTTGAAAACTTAACATGTTTGAACAGCATTTTAAATGTAAATCATCATATCTAAACAACTGATGAATACCAGTTGTATGCAAAACTCACAACACTTGAAACGAAACAAGGACCATTTTCATGCCTTTTATAATCTAAAAATTCAGTTCCTTTGATGTTTCAAGTGCATGCATTAAATGCTTCCAAGCAGATGAGTACGACACACACTTGTGTTTTATGGGGGTTTTATAAAAGAACCTTTCACGACTTTGAATCGACTTGTTGTACATTACGTTTTCAATTGCAGGATTATTGTAAAAAACGACGGAGTTCATTCATCATTAAAATAATTTTTGAAGATAAATTTTTTTAAAACTTACGGTGCAAATGTAAGCGAAATGTTTCCCATCAGGCACAGTTGTAAAATCTGTTCCCAGCAAGATCACAGCCAAGTATGCCAGCATACATCCTACAATTACTATGTTGTTTAGTTTTGGACTAGAAAGTTTAATATACCTGCAAAAAGGCAACCATTAAAAAATGACGACTTTCTGATTTCTGAATATAAGATTGTTTATGATTTATGTGAAATAAGTAGTTCTATGACATAACATTTTCCTTGGACAAATAACGGTTAGCTGAACAAAGAAACGTGGCACATGACTCGGTGTACTTACTTGAGTCGTCTATTGTACAAGTTGAAAGCAAGGAAAGCAGCAGCCATAACGATTCCCAAAGATGCTGCAATGGCTACGACGAAATACAAAGAGTATTCCACCCGAATAAGTTTGAAACGAAGCTCGCGTCTCGAGATGGGAACTTGATTCCCATGCCATCTGATTTTTTGACAACCGTCGCAAGCCAACTGGAGCTTGTTTGTTGGTCGATCAGGAAAAAGCAGACCTACCTGGAGTAACTCTCCGTCTTTGGGAAAGGCATGGAATTAGTGGAAAAACACGCATTAGAAAAATATCATACGCAAGACAAGCTTTTTTCATTTGCGTTCACGTACTGGAAATGTATTAGTGAAATTGAAACAACAAAATGCACGGATTCGGGTATATATTTTTTTTGTGATTGCCACAAACATGGGCAGATGAATAGAAGAGGGTTTTCTGTTGTGTGAAGCTCATTTCAAATGTGCATCCGTATGTTTCGCTCATGCATAATACATTAACCTCAACGGTGGATTCAACGAGCTAGATAAATGTTTATTCGCGTGTGTGCGAGCTTCTAAACAACTCATCTTTCATCTTTGTCAGGTAGAGGAAAAGTATTCATTACGCATAAGCTCATACACATTTATGGTTTTGGTAACTACGAGGCTCACCTTGGATCTGCATAAATGACGTTATTCCAATACGATCACTTCCAGAAAATGTTATTGGACCCATGTAAAATAAAGTGGCTTTTGTATTTTTAGATGCGACAATGCGAGTGGAAATTTCCGGTAATGATATACACTTCAGGAAATGGAGAAAGTCGTTGGATATAGATTTTGTAGTATATGAAAGCACTGGAGCTTGACAATATCTGCGTACATAGTATGGACAATTGTCCAGTTTGTACCTTCTGTGATGTCGGTAGACGAAATCGTGAAACATTGGTATCGAGGGGCTTAAACCTCCATATTCATAAACTTTTGGAGTTCTTTTGTTTTCAATTTTAGGCATGAAATACTCAACTGTAGATTGCGTGTCAACAACAAAAGCCGCGACGGATACAAATCTATCAGTACATTTCAACAAGCTTCATATAAAATCCATTATGTGGCAATTCTATAGAAAGTTTTTTCGATGGTTTCAATTGCTGATTAAAAGTTCGTGGTATGATTTTGTTTTTTCATATGATGTATATTCTTTTACAAATGTATGGAATAAATTCTAGAGAGTACGTTTTAGATAATGTGTCCTACCGATATCCCAGAAAAGTTCAGTCGTCCCACTTCCGTTTTAAGCAGCTCCGAGAAATCATCATCCCCATGGTTATAATCACTTAAAGAGTAATTGTACTTGTCTTGAACACGTTGCAGTCCCAGCGCCACAGTCCAAACAGCATCGTAAGCTTCAGGTGCAAAAAGGGCTCACCTCATCTTCCGAACTTATATTTAGTCTTTGAACTAACCTATGGCGAAAGTATTTTGTCGTCTGCAACAGAAAAGAATGCATTAGTTTAAAACAGATCTCGCCAAATCTGTACTGCTTACAATTCAATACATATTTGAATTTAGTCTTTGAAAACCTCTGTCATTTTAGACGGGATCATCTTGATCATGATTACACTGAATCTATAAAAGTGAATTCTTGAAACAATGATTATATGACTTCAATCTCCATTCCTAAACATGTGTCAGCCTTTCATACATTTATTGAGTTTCGTTGAGAAAACGAAAAATTGGCAGTTGATCCAAGATCATGACTATTGTAAAATCCTCCTACAATGAACTAGAATTCAATACAAAGAGTTGAGTTAAATCCATTGGAGCGTTATCGAAAGGAATTAAGCAAGTGAAAACGCTCTCTGTCCGTGATATGTTTCTGGAAAATAGAAACACATAAAAAACAACCGGGTGAAAGAGGAAAATGGCACTCCGCTTTCATTTGAAAACGACACGTCGAGTATAGCAAAAGCGAAATCGGCTTCATGAAAATGAAGCCACTCATCCTATGTAAGCCATTAAGACCATATGTGAAGAGAAATTTTTGCAAGAAACTGAGTACCATTCACTTGGCTCAATCTCTGCCTGAAACTAGTTAGTCTTTCGCTCTTCTTCTCTGACACGGTGGATTACGCTAAGCCACTATTTCTTATCTTATCCTTATGCCTTAATGCAAACGGAAAATAGTACTTAGTAGAGTCATGAAGGAAGTTGTAAAGAGCTATCAGTTCTCATATTAAAAATTTCAATGATTTCAGCTTCTCTCTGGCAATTCCGGAAGATATCTTGTTTACCCTTGGCTTTATATATGCAACTGTAACGTTGTTTACTCAAACTCAATGTATTTACGCATTAGTATTTAGAAAAAACGCTCCAGATATACAGATTGCAATTAACGCAATGATTAAGTAATCTGGTTAACCTTATTTTGTGGGTTATGTGATAAAATACCAGAAAGAAAATCCAGTTTTGCGAGAAACGCGACCTGAATATCATTGCAACAAAGCAGGGTACTTGGGAATTTCTCGGAATTGATTCACTCAAGCATGTTTAGTATGCGGAGCACCTGAAATTGCTGATGCATTAAATAATTACAGCACTTAAATGAGAACATTTAGCTACAAAACACGCATTTCAAATAATCCTAGGCTGCTCTATAGAAAAAATCCCAATATATGACAAGCGTTTATCTTAAAATGTTCCAGTCTTCATAGCCTTTTTTCCCGGATTTGTTCAAATCTCATGATGTGAAAGTAAATTCTAGTGAAAATATAAAGAGTATAGAAAAGTTAATTGCATTACCATCCCCGAGTCAGAAGGTTGTTCAAGGATATTGTATCTGTCTACAACTATAGCGTACTGCACAGCTTCCATTAACTGTTTTGAGCTACAGTTTGACTGCTGATGATATGACCCTTGATGGCGAGATGAAACCTTTAGTCTTAATGTGCCGGGATTTGACGTGTACCTCATTCCAGGACTAACACCCGATCTGCCGCCGATGCCAGCACCGGAATCTTTGACATTGCTTTTCGTTCGGTTTCTACTCCTATTAAATTTCGTTCTGTTGCTTTTATTCTTTCCGTTCTGACTATCTCTATTTGATGTGAAAGCCGAGCTGGTCTCTCTTCTAATTGAAATGGAATCGCCATCATTTATGAGACGACTTGAGTTCCCATTGGAAGACAAATGCTCCGACCAAGCTCTGTACTCATCAGAAAGATGAGTAAGGATTTCAGATGACTCCTCATAGAAGCTTGTTGAAGTTGTGGGGATGCTGGAATAAGTGGAATCTGAGCTGTGCACTCTTCTTCTCCCGAAATCGCTTGAGCTTTTCACACTCCGCCGTTTCCTCCTTGTGGAACTGGACGACTTGGGAGAACTGGATCTGGGTAATGATGACTCCAGCCACCAAGCTGTGTCTTGCTCTCCTATTAAAATCCAAGCATAGTCGCTCCCATACATTCCCATTCGATATATCTAGAAGAAAATATTACTCATTACTCATTATTACATAAGAAGGATAATTACAATTAAGAGTTATGATTGTGACACGTGTGAAAGTCACACGTGTCACTGCCGAAACAAACATTTTCTTAGATATGTTTATTGGACTGTATCATATAAAAAATCACATTACCCCTGATATGGAATCATTTTCCTTCTGTACATATGACGCATGCACAATAGCATGTAAAACAACATGTTTTTCTAATCTTGCTGTTTTATAGAGATCCAATTCATTACAAAGTTTTTGCGATGCAGGATTTCCTGAGAGGCAAGGGCCATGGATGCGAAATTGCCACACTTATTATTATCGAATCTTTTCTTCCCTTTCCTTCTCTGTTCTCGACTGTTATATGAGCTGTTTATAACTGTGTTTCTCTTGTATTAATGAATTTGTATTTGTTTTTGTGTTATAAATTCATTTGTAGCCAAATATGACAACAGGAGGGATACACGCTTTAAAGGCTCCTGGGACGCGACTCACATCAGCATGACTATGGAACATGTTATTTGCCTACAATGGGAATTCTACAACACAACAGACAAATTCAGAACGTTTTTCAATTTGAACTTTTTGAGTTTTTCTCCGTACAAGTTAATATTCAACCCGGCTACCTACAGTTTCCGTAAATCATTGTTTTCCGGAAAAGTTGGACATTTCCTCATGTGTCACAGAGTAATAAAATGAATTACAACTTTTCCACATTTCTCTCGACATGCAAATAAACTAAAGCTTCAACATGTCAACGTGAACGAGCTACTTGCTTAGGTATTGCACAAATGGGAAAGATGTGCATAAATATAATCAAAACAGAATAAATAAAAAGTTTTTTAAAAAGATTTATACGCACTGAGCTAACATTGCATTGCTATAAAACCAACTTTTTTTACTCAGTACAGGGCCTAACCTTTTTCCTGTAAAAGGAAATTAGAATTTCAACTACGTCCACAGAATACAAAAACTTTCATTCTAGATTTCTTTTCTCTTTTGGGCTGGAAACATTTAATGAAATTAATTTCATGAGAGTGCATCCTATTCCCGATCCCGAAAATGAAACAGGAGACTAGATATCGATAGTGGAAGAAATGTGAAACGTAACAGAAGAAGGTCAGAGTCGTGGCCTTGGTTGGATGGAAACATGTTCTACATACTAACTGTTAATCTGAAACTGACACTGCAAACAGCTTACCTCACAGAAAATAATTGGGGCAACGTCAGACCCAAAATTGGCAATGATTATTCTTGAATCAAGATCCTGAAAGAGATCAAATCACAAAAAAACGGTTAAAATTCAGCTCAAGAACTGCTTTTGCTATTATCGGACCAATTTTAATTGGATTCTTAAACTATTGCATAAGACAGAAGGACGAGGTTAGCTAGAGTAGGAAGCATTCCAGTGGGAACAAATGCTGAACCACTTTCGCGGCCAAACGAGGGTCGTAATGCAGGAAATCTGCACTTTTTTGAAATCTCTGTCATCAAACGTCAACTACTGTCTTCTGACTGTAGCTAGTAGAACACAGTGAGACTAATCTCGTTGTTTTTGATAATATTGCCCTGGAATTGGATCGTGTCCTTCTTTTCGTAGATTTGGAAAAGGTTTGGAGTGCCAGTTTACTTAGAAATGGCGTCAACTGTAAATTGTGGAAATGGAGAGCGAAGCTTCATCATGCTGAAACCTGACGGAGTTCAACGCGGACTGATTGGAGACGTCATTAAGAGATTCGAGCAAAAAGGATTTCGCCTTGTCGCCATGAAGTTTCAATGGGTAAAGTAATTAGTCACTGTGCCTTAATGTAACTCTTATAATTGCTTAAATTAAGTTTTCTCTTGGTGTGTAGGCTGGACGTGAGCTGCTGCAAGAGCACTATCAAGACCTGTGTGACAAGCCCTTCTTCAAGGATTTGATTCAGTACATGGACTCTGGACCAGTTGTAGCAATGGTATGGAAAACGTTAAAATATCTGTGCTTTTAAGGATACCGGCACGATTTGTTAGTTTAACAGGGAGTTTTTTTCTGTGTCAACAGGTGTGGGAAGGTTTGAACGTAGTGAAAACAGGTCGGCTCATGTTGGGAGAAACTAATCCGGCTAATTCCCTTCCTGGAACAATTCGTGGTGACTTTTGCATTCAAGTAGGACGCAATATAATCCATGGATCGGACTCTGTGCAAGCTGCGGAGCGTGAAATTAACCTTTGGTTCAAAGGATCAGAGCTTGTTCAGTGGAAACCATCTTCGACACCCTGGCTCTATGAGTAGCACGAGAGTTTTCATTGTTAAAATTCAATTACATACTGCAAGTTTCTGTTCTGAACCAACTAGAAAAATAAACCCTTAAATCTGTAAATGTTTACTGGAATACTTTCTCCTTTACCTCTTGTACACCCTTTAGTTTNAACCCTTAAATCTGTAAATGTTTACTGGAATACTTTCTCCTTTACCTCTTGTACACCCTTTAGTTTTTTTTTACTAACCTTCATATCCTGGAGTTGGTCACGTATGTCAGCAATGGTGTCTTGAAGTTGATCTTTTACGTATCGAAAAGTTATGGGACCCCGACATGTTACATTCGTCTTCTCCAGTTCCGACATTAGGAAATTAGCAGGCTGTTAAGTTATTTTTATGTTTTTGTATAAGAATAGGCCAAATCATGAAAAATTTACTTAAAATAGAGAGAATTTGAACATACCATTGTGTAATGATTTTGGTTTTTCGTAAAGAACGTAACGGTATCCCACTGGAAATGACGAACAAGCTCAATAATAGCTTCAGAGTGGGATGAAATGGGTGCAACGGTGCGGTAGAACAAAGGGAATTCTTTTCTATCCGAAAGAAGATGGCGAAGTAGAGCCAAAAGAAACCTTGAAAGAGAAAGTGAAGAAAGTATAGAAAATTCAATGGAGTTAAGTAGACTACATTGTGATCTGTTATTAACTGATTAAAATATTTATTAGTGTTAGGAAGACGAAATTCAATTAGGACGAGTCAAAGGACTAGAGAACCCTTTGGGTATGAGAGAGAAACCTTGAAAGAAGATTTCTTATAGGTCAAACCGTGATTTTCAATAACTTAATAGAAGAATCTCAAAGATTTTCACTTACTTGTAGAATATGTTTGTGTGTTGCAACTTTGGCGAGTCTTTCAGTCACCTCAGAACACGCTGTTCCCAACAGAGAAACAATTTTGCTGTCGTTTATTCACATGGATCGCATGGAAGAAAGCATCCACTCCTGTTCCAGGGTCGCACTATAAGTTACATAAATGATAATCTTGATTAGCAAAAACTCACAAAGATTCCACGACAAGCAGAAACGCTCGTTGATCGAAATTTTTATTTCACTGTTAAAATTGGATATGAATACGCATAATATGTCTGCCTGAACGGTTTTGAGGGTAACCGTAGCTTTCTGGTTCACATAAAAGAAGTTTCTGCTCGGATGATTTGTCATGATATTCTGTATCATTCCCAGTGCATCTACATTTCCAGTGATTATCTTTCCCTAATGAGGCGTTCGGAGGAAACCATTACTCACACAAAATATCCATGCTATATTACATAGAAAAAATTATGCATGCACGAAAATGTTGACAAAGATGAAAGAAAAACGGGGAAGCAATTAAGGCATCCAATCGGGCATAAAAAATGTTGCATGATCTGCTACTATTATTGGTTTCGTTTGCAGAGAAAACAGGTGAAAGCATGTGAAAGTTACAAGACTAAACGAGGCTGTTAGTTGGCAACGGAATAAACTGAAGTTTGGATTTGGATAGATTTTCTTTAGTACGAATAGGAATGAATGATAGCCCTCAATGGAAACAAACTGTCATAGAAACTTGAGTAAAAACGACTGGGAAAGAGGTGAATGCTTTCCATGAAATGTTGTCTTTAAGTTTGCATAATATTCGCATTAATTTGTGTTTCTTTAAGTCTCTACGGGTTTATCTGTAGAAATACATCATGGTCTTGGAAATAACAGGGTACACAAAATTCCATCTTGTATTTGCTGACACTAAAAGGAGGATTTCCCTTCAGAAATCAAACCAAATTGAAAATCCATACTGGTTGAAACGTTTCCCTGG
>JAAXOA010001404.1:0-16090 GCA_036561885.1 Salina celebensis
CCAATCCGACACCACTCCTTTATACGATATGCAAAGTGCAGTGGATTCAATGTACCTTCGTCTGCTAGGAGACATTGTAAAATTAGCAGATGCTGATCTAGACGTAATAGAGAGAGAACCTTTATTGAAATTCCATGGTAATCGATATTTGAGCAAACTGATCGGTTTAGAAGTACCTGTGTCATCCGTAAAGTCATTATCAAACCAGCCATTACGAAAAGCATCTCTCCAGAATTCATGTCTGCAAGAACAACAATTTAGTGTGTTTTGGAAGCTTCTGAAAGCACTAATTCTACTGAAAGCATGCTCGCAATAGGCTCCGAGCGTATTATAAATTAAGCCGATAGGATTTAACTTGGTAGAGCGTTTTCTTACCCGTCAGCTTTGCCAAATTTCACTGGACCATTCCCATACAAGAGCTTGGCTTGGTCTTTGTGCATGAATTCTGTGGCAAGTCCTAGTCCATCACCTATAGCGGCACCTACAAACCAGTAGAGTTTTAAAGATGTATAGCTGTTCACACCTCTTTCATGCTAAACTTTGCTCACAATTAGGGATTACATGTAACGTGAACTTCACTCACCAAAAATAATGCCCTGGATTTTATCCCGTAACGTGGCTTCCGCCAAGCCCGATTTTTTGTTATATTCCATTCTGATACAAGATCAAGTCTTTGGCAAATGCGCAAAATGATAAAAAATACGAGTAAGCGATTATTGGTAAACACAGGGAAAATCCAGGGATCATTTTCCTTTAAGTTTGCCTGTAAAGTGCGTTTGACGTGTCTTTGTCGTCAATTGATGCACTACTCATAATAACTAACTATGAGAGGCTATTAAAACCCTTTTATAGGCAAAATGTCAGCTTGATTTTGCGAGGAGAGCCTGTTGTGGTTGTGGCTACAAGTAGGGACACCATAGTTTATACTTCATTCCACATGTTTTTGCAAGCATGAGTCATTGTTTTTTACTGCTTCGAAACGTAATAATTTTTAGGACGCACGCTGGTAACCGTAAGCGAAAGTGTAGAGTGGACCGGTATTGAAATGACTGATGCAATATAGCAACAGCATCAGTAATAGCCATTGTGTGCTTGTAAAAATGTACGTGTGGTTGCTCAAATTATTTTGACGTACGTAGATTAAACTAGTAAACGTAGCATAAGATAGTAGTACATAAGTCTTATCAAACGTTGCAAGGTAAATGGCAGCAAAAATTATTATTTCTATGAAGCTTGATGCAGAAAATACTTATCAATATTATTCCCGCGTTGTTGAATACACTTTAAACATGATCTTACATTAAGTTAATAGAGGAAGATATTAAATATTAATAAATATTGATGACACAAAATAAGAATGTGGCGCTGATGAAGAGACATGATACCCTAACCCTTAACCCTTCCCTGAACTGTCTATCTCAACTGTCTTGTATTCTGTATTTGATTATTGTTGGGTTATGTTATGTATATTATGTTTGCAACGTGTTCCACTCGGTGTCAGAATTCAAGAAGACAGCAATGTAAAATTTATTACTTGTGTAAGGTTTCATAAACTAATGGGAATAGAATGATCTAAAAAATATGACTCTCTCGATTTTTGCATGGACACTAGAATCGGAGTTGAATGAACGAGAAGAAATCGGATATAAGAATGAAGATGTCTCTCCTCTTCTGAAAGTCAAGTTAGATCAATAACGGATGTTTGAGCTGGAGTGAATTGGATCCCTACAAACAACGAGTGTACGCACCCGTGAGCGTGGGAGTATTCACAGTATAACAATAAGTTTTACTTTTGTATCGCCAGACCATTAAAAGATTTTAAACGGAAGGTGTATTTAATTAGACCGGATTTTAATTCTTGACTGGGGTAAATTTTAGTTTTCAATATCAGTATTCAGTTTATTCAATACACTCTGCATACCACCTACTATAAAAACATCGGTTTCCAGAAGACGTATTTCTTTTTCAAAGCGTTTTTTGATATTAGGTTCCGAACAAAAAATAGAATGGCTCGCCAAGATGCCAAGGTCAATTGTATTGAGAGCAATACAAATGGGAAAATTAAAGAAACCTTAGACTTCCTTTTACACGCGTATCGAGCAAAGCTCGCCGTGGATAATCCCTCTGAAAATTGTCCTTTCAATTTCTCCGAATTCCTTGAGAACTGGAAGGACAAATATGAGGATTGGAAAGAGTTGAAAGAAGCAATGACAAGGGATTTAGAGCCTTTAGCTAACGAGGGTTTGTTCGACTCCATTCTGCCTTATCTTACGGCTTCACTGAATCAATCTAGCGGAAACAGAGGAGGACAAATCAAAAAAATCCTTTTGGCAGCCGACTCTCAAAAAGATTTCCAAAACATTCCGCTCATTTCAGCGGAGCTCAAGCCAATCACGAGATCCTCAGGAGAAGCCACTAGTGGAGGCTCAGCATTCCGTTTTAACGAATACATTGGAAGAAGGAAGCGGAAGCCAATTCGATACCTCCAAGGACGCTCTCTCAAAAAAGCCAACAACTAAAGATCAGGAGGAAGCTGACGCTGACCCTGAAATTAATCATTCATGTTTGTGATGAAGGGAAAAGCTTAAAGAAAGACTTTTATTGCTGCCAATCAATCCTTGTCAAGGAAATGGGGTACTTTACAAAAGTCACAGTGAAAGGCCAACGGCTTCGGGACATGGATATATCTGTTCATTGCGACATCGCAGTTTTTGAGTGGCTCATGAGGTGGGTGAAAAGTAGGAATGGTGGATATGAACAGTCACCCGTGCTCGGTTAGTCTTCTACCTTAGTTATATATACAAAAACAAATTCAAACCTGAAATATTATATGTGAAATCATTTCAATTTGTAATTACATTTTTATATGACATTTGTAGATAGTGTGAATGTGATTGGGCTTATGGTCTCTGCCGACTTTCTTCTCATGAGTAACCTAGTAGCAGAATGTCTTCACTTCACCGCAGAAAACATCAGCCATGTGATACACCAATCGCCAAATCTTGGATGTTTGAATGAATCACTTACAAACAAAATAATGCACTTTTTTAACAACTACGAGCTAGAAACGAGAATCAATCACATTGACAAATCGGACCGAATCACCTCTCGATTGTATACTCAACTTGTTATGGCATTGAACGATCCGGAGCCGGATCACACTCTGGGGCATTTTGCATCAACAGCAACTCTTTTTCGGTGTACAATTTGTAGCCAACTTCTAATCAACAGCATAGCCCCTAAGGTCCACTTGCTGTACTGTTAAATGCGATTGCCGAGGAAGAATATATGCAGTTCATGTACGAGATCCCAACTGGACGTTAACCCAGTTCATTAGAGATCTAAAGAAAGAGCTCAAGCTTTGGAAGAAAGTCTACTGGAGGTTATGGTCAATAGTGCACTTTTTCTCTTGCTCCCACTGCCAGCAGTATTTTTGTGCAAGGGACTTTTCTTCTTGTCGTTTCCATCCTTCTCCTCCCGTTGCATCAATAGTAGTCGTGTCCAAGTTGCCCCCAGGAGCAAAGGATGAAAAGGTGGAGGAACTGACTCCTGGAAGAGTTACTTCAGCAAGACGGAGTGTACAATTAAAAAAGGATAACGACATTCCTCAGGTCAAGACGGGTCAGGAAACTGCGGCGGATACCATCATTTGTCCATATGGAACATTTCCGTGCTGTAAGCAGCCAAGTTACCAATTCCAACCTTTTCCTAGCTGCACTGGGTGCGAAATCCGGGACCACTTGGTAACCAATTACCCTGACGACGACCCTGCTATTAAGCTCATTAAAGCGTTCACAGATCTAATTGTCGTAACTCAAGCTGCTTCTGAAAAGAATGTCTTTGACTGGGCTGGACTTATTGATATTTCTCCACAAAAAATACCCTCCACATCTTCCACTGCAAGTGTATTCAGCCAGCGTGCCACGGCATCGTCGATTTATGGAATGAATAGTATGGCTAATCGGAAGATGTTGTTGAATATGGACTCAAGCTCGACTGAATCCAACTCACTTAGTGACAATGAGGACTTGCTGCCAAAAACGGATGATAGTATTCTAATGAGCCAGCGATACTCCAATACGTCGGATTTTTGGAGTTGGAACCCTGAGTATACTACAAGGTACAATCAAGACATGCAACGGGAAAGGGAGGAAAAGCTGATGGCGGATCTGGAGGTTCTTATGGCGCAAAGAGTTGCAATCGACTCGGCAGGAAGTGCTGGATTTTCCAGATTTAGCTACTTGGGCAGGAGAACTCAAAAGGTAATACGTAAACTTGCGCAACATCAGAACAAAACTAATCTCACGAAATAATGTAATTTGTTATTTAGAGCAATGGAGGATCTTTTATTAGGCTGGAAGAGCAATGGAAGGAGGAAGTTCAACAAAACAGTTCCAAGTCTGTCAAACATGCAAATAAGTTTTCCAAGTTGTGAAGAAACCAGTAAATATTATTCTTAGTAATATACACAACGATATATTGTAGTTGTTTTATTGAAGCGAAGATGCTTTTAACAATCGTAAAGCTATCACAGGACAGGGAATGTGAACAATAAAAAGAAATTACAAATCATACAAACAGTACACAAAGTCGATTTTTACACACGCAAAACAGAGTATGCTTCCAATTTGCAATTCTTGCGGATTATTAACAAAGAGAATTTAGAAAAAAATTGTTATGGTTGCACAAATGACAAACGTATTTTAAAGATCTTGAGTTGTGCAGCATCTATTCAGACTGCGACGTTATTTATTCATACTATTATTTCACGTAGGTCACTGTCACTAATAATTGTTAGTCTTCATCTGATGATAAGCCTTCAATTTCTGAGTCATTACCCCCAATCGATTTCCAAAATGCTATCGCCATTTGTTCAGCATAAACTCGCCTCTGGTCTGGAGACAAACTTTGGGCTTTCAGTTTCATTTCGTTTAAGTTTTGAAATAGTCCTTCAAACGTTTCTTCCGACATTGAATCCATAGCCTCCAGAACGGCATCGATCCTTTCGTCACGTGTTGGAGGTGGTCCGGCTGCGTCCATACTCTCAAGATCTACTTGCCTTTCTGTACTTTCATTTGTAACTGAAGTAGATTGACTAACAGAACTTGTGATTATTGGGGAAATGCTTGCCATAGGAACACTACTTATACTTCCAGAAATGCTTTCTTCTTCCTCAAGTGTAGCCAAAGCTTCGTTACCTGGGCTAGCTGCTTCTGTTTGCATGTTTTCTTGGTCTTGATTGTGCAATAAAGTAGGACTAACAATAGCTACATTACTACTTCCTGCTCGATCGGGAGACTGTTGTATTGGCTTTACAGCAACGACCACTTTTGCAGACCTAGTTCCAATAGGATGCTCTGGTAAATGTTCCAGACTGCGGTTTTCAGGAAATGAGTCAGAGAGGCGATTGTCAATGTGAGGCTGATTACTTGAATTACTAGTTGCTAAGGGTCTACACATCCCATCCACGCCATTCGGAAAAGCCCTGAAAGGAGTCACCCTCGCAGTTGATTCTGGAAATAGGTCAATCGTAGATATCAAAAGTATATCACTTTTACAGTAAGAACTTGGTAATAAAAACTTAAATTTTTAAAATACCTTTTAAAACCATATTGGGCCAAAGATGCGCCCCTAAAGCTTGTACAATGCGTTTAATACCAACGCTTTCTGGGAAGTCATCTTCCACGTCAGAATCGCAGTCAGCTTCCGGATTCAGTTCTACTAGCTCAAAACCATTTCTCACGCACCACGTTTGAGCTGTTAAAATGAGTAATAAAATAATATTGACGCCACAAAAATTGAAAATTCAGTCATAGAAAAGTTTTTGCAAACAAATTCGGCGAACCTTGAACTTTGGTTACTCCATCGGGTGTAGGACCTTGATACGACTCTAAGCAACAAGAGTCACAAAGCAATATCTTCACGTCTGCTTCCAACTCTTTTGTAAACGATAGCCATTGTTCAGCAATATCTAAACCATTTGTCTAACAGAAAAACAGAAAAAACATTACTGAAATAATTGTTATGGTCAACACTGGAACCCACGGGTGCCTAAAACAGTAAATTGCAATAGGAGCTTTTACCGAGGCACTATCAAAACATAATACAACTGCGTTGACGCTATCTGCAAAAGCCTGGTTTCCAATGGTTTTCCTGTCCATAGCGCAGACATGAACATCAGCCTCATAATACTTTGTTTTAATATGCCACGGGTAACTCCTGATTCCTTCCACTAAGCATAGCGGTTCTGGCAAGTCATCAGTCTCCAGTATACCTGTTTAAAACAAAATCGTTACTATTTTCAATCCTCACTTCAAACTTGTTTTAATATGCTAAGTTAATCTATATACCTTTGACTACGTCATCAACCCTGACACTATTACAGGAACTAGCGATTACAACGCAAGGTTCCATGATTAAACAGTTGCCGTTTAAGAATCCTTTGAATAGTATAACTGGCTACTTTCAAACTGCAACCAAAGCGCTGCTAAAGATGCTGCTAAAGATGAACGAAAGTTAACATACTCGCTAAGATATTAAGCCACCAGTAATAGTAATTATAACAGTCAACCACAACCACTTTCATGAAACCAAACCAGTAGCCAAGAAAATCAGCGTTTGGGATTCTTTGCAAGATTATGTCACACACATCACTATTATCATAGTCATTCTTTCGTTATACTGATTAATTAATTAATTAGCAACCTGTCAACTAAACTAGTGCATACTACAATGGGGAGTTGCAAAAATTTGTAAATCTTTTCTTTTTAGTTTTTGTCTGTAGGTTCGCGGTGATCGGGTAAAAACACAGCTGGGCAAATCAAGTCAAATGCGTGTGCTTTTAAAGCGAGAAAGTACACATCTGTGGTATTGTTTACAAACACATTTTGTTTACAATTTTCCCTAAACCACTAACATGTCATGTTTAAAGTTTACGGTTATGTGACTGTGAATAGATTTAATGTAATTTTAATTATTAAAAATGTCTGAGCCAGAGTGTGGATCTCCTGAACGGAGATCTCCAGAAATAATAGAAGAATTTATTGCTCCAAAAACCGATGATCAACGGATATCTTTTGGTGCTGCAGGCCCCACAGTACCTTGTTTGCAGCTTATCACATACCTTACAGAGGAAACTCAAGCACCATCACATGATGAAATAGAACGGATAATAGGTATTGGTATAAAATTTCAGTTGACTTGCTTCATGGAACAGTTAAAAAACGTCACTGTCACTATACTGAAATGGTCCTTATTAATTTTCTAGATCAGACTGCCCAATGTAATGGCAGCAGTAATTTCAACTGCTGTAACTGCAACAGCAATTCGTCAGTGATGAATGCCAAGAAACTGTCCGATGAAATAACTTTCCAATCGTTTGAAGCGTCTGCCAAAAAGTTTACCAATACAAAAATTATAGACGTTTTAAAGCTTCTGTTACACATAGACAAAAATCAAGTTGACAATGACTGGTTCATGTGCTTTAAATGTGTGGATGTATTAGTCAAGTTGTCTGGACTTTACAATGAATTTTTAGCCCTCTCTTTATCAAGTGAAGCAGCTTTAAGTAAATTGTTGACACAAAGAAACAAAAAAGTAAACTTTACCAAAATTACTCCATCAGAGAGGCATACGGAGGAAAATGACGAGCGATGCAGCGATAACTCCAGCTTGAAACAAACCCGTTATGCCGACTGCGTTTCTTTGCGTCCTAAGAAATTCCAATCAACGAAAACTCTTGTAGTTAATAAAGCCAGGAGTATTCCAATTGTATACAGGGAAACCAATCAACCGCTGCGAACTGAAGTGACATTACGAAAGAAAAGGAGCAGACAAGGTTAGTTCGGTATCCTCAGCTACCAGTGAGCAATTTTTTTCTCTTGTTTTTTAAATGTTACAGAAGCCTCAGTCATAAGTGAAGAACATGGATTGGATAGTTCTTCAGACACTTGTAATAGGTGTGGTAAACATTTCAAAAACTTCGCAGGACTAAAAATACATTATGCAGCTCATTTGAGAGACGACAATAAATTGGAATGTCAAGGTATTGATTCATGAGAATCGTATGAATTATGTACTATTATTACGCATGCCCACATGATGAATAGGTACACTAATGGTCGTCATGATTACTATTCTTACTCTGATACAGAATGCGGAAAGAAGTTCCGGAACGATGAGGCACTCAACTTGCATGTGAGGGTAGACCATAAAGGTTTTAAACCTCATAAATGTCCCCATGAAGGATGTGAGAGAAGCTTTAGACTGAAAGATAAGCTTCGACTACATATCAAAGTTATTCACGAAAAGAAGTTAGTGCAATTTCAATTTCAATATCGCCAATGAAAACAAACGTTCTAACTTAAAATGGTTACGAATGTTTTTATTACAGCAAACCTTTTCCTTGTCCAAAATGTGAGAAGAGGTTTCGAACCAAGTATCATCTGAAAGCGCATGATGTTGGGCAGCACATACAAGGTGATACCAGTATCGGGTGTAGTCAGTGCAACCGGAAATTTGCTTCCAAGGAAGCCCTCGAGGCTCATGTGAAAACTCACGAGGAAGAAAAGCAGTTCAAATGTGACAAATGTGACAAGGGTATGTGATGTCAACTCAAGAATATGTAAAGTTATCAACAATTTTCTAAGTAGTTTCGTTGTAACAGGGTTTAAGACGTCTTCGCGATTGAATCTTCATTTGAAAAGCCATGATTCAATACCATCAGCGGTATGTCCAAAGTGTGGAAAATCATACAAGCACGTTCGCGACTTGAGGCTTCATGAGGTTACACATGAAGATGAAAGTTCCTACAGATTCGCATGCGGTGACTGTCCAAGAAAATTTTACCGGATTGATTTACTGCGAGTTCATCAGTCAAACGAGAGGCATTTTTCTCCAGAAAAAGTGGGCCCGTGTGTGCCTAAACATGCAAATAATACAAAGCCAATTGTACAGATGGTCATTCCAATGAAAAATACTCATGAAGATGGTATTAAACGACCCGCTAGAACGAACGCTACCACTGCGAAACGTTCTAGTTCTAAGCAAAAAGATAAATCAAAGGTGTTACGAAAGGCGAAAACGGAACAACATCAAAAACCAAATTACAAAGAAGCGTTTTACGAACCGTTTGAGACAACTTCACTATTCCCTACAATGGTACCAATTGAAGCTACAGAATACACGCCAAATGGTTTGGAAATCATGGAGCTATCTCATTCGCTCAGCTCCAACTTGCCGAGTTCTTCGTTAAGGAAAAATCCTCACGAGCCCCTCGAACAAAACCCGTTTCTTTTAAGCAATAAAGACCCAGTAATTCAAAATTTAGAATCCGTTCCCTCATCATCTCATTACGCCTTGCCAAACCAATTAGTTGGTAATACCGACGGGATTCCCAGCATTTGTGAAACAGATCGAAATTTGTCGACATTCAGTATTTCTGAAGGAGCTCAGGAAGTGGCTTACGACGTGATCAGAGCATACTTAAACTAATATGAATGTATCCTGTCGCTGACCGCCATATCATATTTACGTGTTCTGTTGAAGTTTTGTGTGCAAATTAACTGAAATCGATTAACTGAAATAAAATGTGTTTCGCCGAATCATACTAAAATATATTCATTTTCATAAACGTGAATATCTTGGTGTACATCATAAAAAAATAGTAGCTGTAGTAGTAGTAAGTAGTTAGGGATTTTCTACAAGTATAATCTCATTCTTAGTAATCGATTAGATCAAGGATTATCGAATATAGGAATCGCCCCATAGAAATCTTTACGCTAATTAGATTTTCATGGGGAAATTGGAAATTCCTATATTTGACAATCGTTGGATTGGATATAGCACAAATGCCAATATGCGATTTCGTTTATTCTTTAGGCCCTAATGTAACTGTATCCATGGAATACAAAAAATAGAGCAAGATCAAGAGCAGAAAAAATCATTACTAACCAGAATATGTCATGCGAATTCAGATTGCAGTTGCAGTATGAAAGCGCCTGACAAACAAAAGCCAATTTTGGAGATAATGAATAGTCGGAAGCATTAAGCATTACTATACGCTAAGAAAAATTGGAAAATGAGCCATTCATGTAATCATAAGATAACAGAACTGACACTGACAGGCATGGCTCACTAAATTGTAATGAGTCATAATTGCTACGACACAAAAGATTAGTTCACAGATATGAAATATACTGTATTGAGATTCGAAATGTTTCTCTATAATGCATGGTTTTCAATTAAATCGAGCAAGCAGCCACGAGCGATTTCCTGCAATGAATCATCGTTGTGCTATACCAGCGCAACTACTACGCACGGAGATTTTACTGAAGTTGTACGCATAAAAAACAAGACAAAATTGTTTTTTCAATTCTTTGTCTTATGTTGCTATATCAGTAGCATATAATATCATATGAAATTGTCATTGTCACTATATGTATTATCATTATACGATCTATACGATCATTGGTCGAAATCTGTTGTAAATAATATGTTAGGTTGGTATGAAAAGCTTCAAGAAAGGGCATGTCATTTTAAAAGATTATAAAGTTCTTCTTTCTGGTTTCTCCCAATAATTTTCAAGTCCTCACGGTCCAAAAAGACCTCTTCAAACCGCCACTGTGATTAGTTACTTTGATGTAAATAATGTCCCTGTGTTCAAATAATTGATATTCTACTTCATAATCTACTTAATTAGATAGATAATTAATCGCGTAATTAAGCCATAGCCCATAGGTAACCGCTCCATATGCGTCTCGAGAGCTCATCAGAGTCTTTCGAAGCAATCAATGATAATGCCTTCGTTATATAAGTTTATATCTCCCTATGTGGGCATGTTGATTTAGCGGTGCTTCTTTGTAAATGGCCTAGTGTGGGGTTGATTCTTTGATCCGGATTGGAATGATCCTCCTTGGTTTCCATGTGGTAGTGGTAAATACAGGCGTACGAAGAAATTAAAAAGGATATATTTCGAACCGCTTTTTACTTTATTCAGACACCAGACGTTCTCACAGTTAGCATTTAATTAATGGGTCCAACCATCGAATGTAAATTCGCAACGCCCTAGAATCTGAAAAAAAATTAAGGGTGAATGCACGTAATTAACGTAATTAATATTTAGAATTGATGCTACTGATACAGATAGTAGAATGCTAATACAGACGCAGATTCACGTAAGAAAAATATGGTCGAGTAATTACTAGCTAAACTGCATTACATCTGCACATTTTGAATCATAAACACTGGACAGCATGCAGATATTTGCAACGTGGTCTGTTTTCCAGGGAAAATCTGACAATTGCACTGCAATTGTATACTTATACAAGCTAAATATGATTCAAATAATTGCATCGTCATCATAAACATTTAAATTGTGAAATATTCTTCTCACACTACACACTATTTTGTACGTAGTATTTTTAATATATCAAAATGAAGCGACGAATCTATCTATAACAATTCTTCTAGTGTCTACCCTAGACCAAAATCCGACTTGAGACGTCTTCCAAAGAAATTTTATCTAGGACTGCAGACAATTCGGAAATACGTTCCATCTCTTTCTACTTTAAATTTAAAGTAGCATTCGTAAATCGCATGCATGATATTCATTGGCATAAATAACAGGATTTTTTTTCAGCTTGCAATGCACAGGGATAGGGATATTGCAGTCATTCAATGAATTTTATTTCATTAACAATTGCGTTTGCGTTGCTTAAACATAGCCCCTTGAGTTTGTTGGATGGTCCAGATTTTTTTCTCTTCTTCCAAAATCATTTCAGGCAACACGTTCATTCTCTTGGCGTGTGCGCTCCTCTTTGAAACATTACAAAAAACGAGAGCTTTGAACCTAATTGTGAAACTACGAGAGCTACAATGTAACGGCATCAGAGAAAAAACTTTTTGTTAGTCTGGTAATAGATTTACAAATCTTTCCAAACCGGCACATCCCCCAACATTACTAACAACGCATTTTCATGTTTCCCTTCTTTGAAAACTGTGTTTTCCAAACGCGAAGCCGAACAAGTTGTCAACATGCCACGTAATGTTATATGCGCTGAATACGCATTCTACAAATGACAAAAGTTTGGACAACTGGAGAAACAAAAGAGTCTTGTCACAACTCACGAGTCATCAGGCAGCCGTGCTTACGTTAGTTAACTCGTGAAGACGCATCTCTTTGGTCTGCATGACACAACATTTTCTATTTTTTCAACAAGGAAAATAACATGGAAGAGTGCGATAAAACAATATTAAATCGTAAAAAGGTTCAAACTTGATGATCCCGTAGGATTTATCCTATTCAAGCGTATAAATGCCCAGATGTATATGCACAATCACTTAATCATCCATCCAGTTGTTGAGAGCATGAAGATCAACCCTTGTGCATTCATTTACCATCCATACTTCTTCCGGTTAGCTTGATAATGCACAGTTGCTTGTTTTTGTTCTGCATTTGAAAACAGTTTCAGCGTTTTTTTTTCTAAATACATAAAATCCAGTGAGCTTGTGTTCATCTATCAATATCACGAAAGCGCATAGTCACATAGAAGCACCGCTATATGTACAAGCGCGTTGTGACCAAGTGTTTCTGCACTTCCTGTTTCAATCCGCATACAAAATCGAGAATTTGCAAAATTGAAAAAATACAGTGCATGAGATTAAGTGATAGTTGACGGTAGTGAATTATTGTGAGTGTGAGCTAGCCAAAAATATTATTTGTATGAAAATAGGATCAGACTCAATATTTTGGTTTAACTTACTGAGTTGGTTGGAAACACGGAAAATTTAGAACATTTAACTATGAGGACACCACCACAAGCTTCCAAATCAGGTTGGATGTCTTAGAGTATTAAAAACTTTATTATTACTTCCGCATAGGTTTATTTTTTATGTACTTTGTTTCCTTTTTCTTCCAGGAACAAGATTAGCACATTATGCAATTGGTTTGTTAACCTTTGCAGTAATATGTACAGGAATCGTTTCGGGTGAGCTTTACGCTCCAGTTTCCGGGACGAATATATCCCTGGGTGTGTACTTGCAAGAACAGACCGGGCCCATTTTCTATGAATCATTCATTCCCATCATTTATGAATACATTGTGCCGAAGTATCAAACAGTTGACATAACCCTTCGTGACTGGCGAGAAAAATGTCTTACGGATAAGTTCGCTCCTAGCTACACTTGTCCAATCTTCTACCATTATGAAAGATATCTGGAGAGATTTGAAGCTGAAATGGTGCCTCGTGCATGGGTCAGTACCAAAAGCAACCCGTCTGCACCCAAAGTAACCCGGGACTTCTGCTCTTCAATCCAGGCACATTTTCCGGGCTCACTCACCCAGCAAATGGGATTTGAGGAGTACATTGATAAGCTCGGCAGATGTCCTAATGGAAAACAACTGCTGATAACCAGAGCCATTAATGACTACACATTTAACATCAAGCAACTGTTCAAAACGATGAATAAAAATTATGAAACGGAATTCTCCAACTCGTTTCTAGGAGCAACAAATTCCAAGCTGAGTCCAGCCTTTTACGTGAATGCTGTGACATCGCATCAGAACGGAATGCTGGTGGCTTATCTGTTAAGAAAAGGAGAGGTGGAGTGAAGCAGAAATCTCGTGCAACTCTCATCTCATACCAGACTCTCTTGTTAAAATCGACAACTTCACAAATAGCTTGGGAGAAGTGAAGCGCGCAATGGAGGCTCTGAACGTAGCTGGATCCCTACCTATTGAAGAAGCATCCGCATACTACAAAATGCCAATTACGGACTGTTCCTATGTAGAAAACAATGGAAACTTTATTGTTCGCATACAAATTCCAGTTCTAAGAAAAGGCGTATCCCCATCCCTCTTCAAATTAGAGTCGGTTCCATTCATCTTCGATGATGACAGGGGAAATGGTGTGAATCAACAGCAGTTCTGCCAAATCCGGGCTGATCCGAGAACATTCATTTTCGACAAGAACTCCGGTGTTCTGCAAGCCTCCAAGTGCAATCCCAATTCGCCCCTTTGCAAGTTGGAAAACTTTGCCAGCGGAGATGTCGTTGATCTGTGTGTCTCATCCGTATTCTTAGGATCCTTGGAAGGTGTTCGAAAGCACTGTGAAATGGACTGCACTCCTTGGGAAGAATTAAAAGGAGGGTTGAAGATGCTTCCAGCTTTCCATCAAATCCAACCCGACACTTGGATTGTGACTGGGCAGCCAATGTCTGGAGTGACCTTGAAATGCAACGGGAAACAAGATCAGGATTTGGAACATCCGGAGAAAGGAGCGCTACAAGTTAAGCTCCCTTGTGCGTGCCATCTGGCTCATCACAATGATGCATATTACCCCGACTTTCCTTGCGAAGATTCTGGAGAACCAGTTATCAAGGGGCTTTTGCCTGTACATTTCGTCAGGGCAGACAAAATGGAAGCTGTACAGAAGGCCTTGTCTAACAAGGCGCAGATTGTAGTGCCAGACATCGTCGTTGCGTCTGTTGGAGGAAGGATGATGGAAGGATTTGGGGCGGAGACAAGCGCCCATGTATCGGACGGCAATAGCGATAATGGAACACCTGCAAGTGTTACATTCATTTGGGTAGTGATGATCATTCAACTAATTTGTTTGCTGGCTGTAGCCGCAGTTTTTATATTTAAATACGCCGAGCGTCGCCATAAGTTAAATGCTTTTAGTAAAGAAAGGCTAGTCTATAATCATTCTTCCAGCAATCCTAATTTGAGTGTTACATCGACATCTTCAGAGTACCCATACGCAAGTCAAAGGTCGAGTGTCACCGAAAACAATCTAAATATCATGTAAAGTTCTAATATGACTGTTTGCGAACCATTTCCAATCAGCGTGTCAATATTACCCATAAATCCTGCAACAGTAACACAAATCTTCGACAACGTGGGGGTGCTAAAATGAAGATTGTTTATACCCACTGCACAAATATGACAAATACATTTTATCTATAATTATCTACTGTTAGTTTTGCATTGTATACTGAATATCTTACGAAATAAATAATTTTAGAAAACAATCAAGTATCTTGAATTCCCACTTTTCTATGATTGAAGTTAATGCAAGTGTTGGTTTCAGCCTTTGTTCACTCACACAGCACAAAGCCATTGGTGTTCTCAGGTACCTCAAATGCCCTCTAGTGAGAATATGTTCTGTTTATCGGCAGGAGCATGCCGCTATTCTGAAAGCCAAAAACCTTGCGGAATCTCACATTCAGTGTTTGGCCTTTGGAATAGGTGGATGGTGTGGATTTAATTTTTCTGATTAGTTAGTCAATTAAGGAATCAAAATGGTAAATCACAGGATACCGCTTGTGAATCGGAAAACCTACGTTACTCCGAGGCGTCCTTTCGAGAAAACTAGGTAAGACGAGCGATCAGAAACTGATCAAGTCGATGCCATCGGCTTCAGAGAAATCCGGTCAGACCTAGCCACTTCATAAATGGCTCGGAAAATTTTATTTTTCGAACCTTTGTGTACGCTATGGTTTCGTATTGAGTATTGGTGAACGGAGGTAAGCTACTTTACTGGGGGATGATAAAAAACCGGACAAATCTTGACTCTCGCGTAAAATTGATTACAAAGCTTAAAAAATAATTGTTAGTTACTAATTCTGACATGTATTTGTTGTAATTGACAGATTGGACCAGGAGTTGAAGATCATTGGTGAGTATGGTCTTCGTAACAAGCGAGAAGTATGGAGAGTGAGGTACACTTTGGCTAAAATCCGAAAAGCTGCTCGTGAATTGCTGACATTGGACGAGAAGGAACCTAAGCGTCTGTTCGAAGGTGGGTACACTTAAAAGTTTCTAAGATGACACGTGTCATCATTTCTTTCTATGCAGTAAAAATGATGATTCCCTTTCTGACACCTCTTGTATGAAGGCCAACAATAATGATTCTACCCTTAACTATAACTGACAACAAAAGATATAGCGATACGGTTTTGTCGGGGATGCGGGATGTTCGTATTTTCATTCATTTTTTTCTTATTTTTTAGGTAATGCACTCCTTCGTCGTCTTGTCCGTATTGGTGTATTGGAGGAAAGCAAAATGAAGCTCGATTACGTGTTGGGTCT
>JAAXOA010001405.1:0-16088 GCA_036561885.1 Salina celebensis
TGACAGGGTCTTCGCTGTCCGGACAGCTAAGAAAAGTGGATAGTAAAAGCGCATTTTTCCTCGGGTTGGGACAATAAGACCAAAACGAAAATGTTCCACTTTGCATAATTGCTTTATGAAACAAGCCAGTAGCCAGAGGACTCATTAAAAGATAATGAATAGATACAGAGCCTGCTGAGTTTCCAACGACAGTCACACTACTCGGATCCCCGTTAAAATGGGCAATATTCTTTTGAACCCATTGGAGAGCTACAACAATATCTCGAAGGCCGTTGTTTGATGTAAACGTAGTGTCCGTTTCCATCGAGATAAAACCAAAAACTCCCAGCCGATAGTTGACAGTCACTAAAATAATTTCTTGGGTTTCCATGAAGTAATCAGCTCCGTATGAAGTCCCATCGCCAAAGGCAAATCCACCTAAAAAAGTTATTCATTAATTCCATATTTCTTGGAGCTACTTAGACCTTAAAAACCTGCCTCCATGGATATAAAACATAACTGGAAGCTGTTTTCCTTCTACTCCCAAAGCCGTCTTTGGCACATATACATTTAGAAAGAGGCAGTCTTCGTTGTCATGAACTTCTCCAGTTTCCCCAAACTGGGGACAAGGATTGCCTGGAACATTTACTAATTTCGGTTTCGTCCATGCTCTCTCCAATAATTTAGCTGGCTGAGGAGAGAAAGTCACAGTCAATGTTGAGCATCAACATGTCATGCCATGTTTCCATGTTTGTACAAACCTCAAATCTCTTAGGAAACTCGGAATACCGGAGCCCAACAAAACTGATATATTGAGCCGAAGGATTTCTGGAACTTTTAACGATTCCTTCAACAGGACCGTTAGATGTTTCAATAGTAATATCTGAAACTCTCTGTGATATTGTGGAACAAATGCAAAACGCAAGCGTGACAACACTCCAAAACATAGCTGCAGATGGAAACTTGTTCGCAGAATTTACTTAATTATAAAAGCCACATATAGGGAACCGCAAAATACAATCTTTTTGTGTTTTGTTTCAAAATTCAATATCGAGAACCGTCTAGATGAACGGATAAATCAAAATTATGTGGCATGTCATTCCATTTTCATGTATTTTCAGTTTACTTTCAATATTATCGGACGAAAGATAAGTTCAGTGAGCAAACATAGATATCATTCGTTACTTAACAAACTTTCAATCCATAGAAAACTTTAAGGGGCGATTTGATACTCTGGATAAAATATCTTATCGAAAATAGTCTTTTTTCTGTCGGTTTCATGAGTTTTAGACATTCAAGAAAATACCTAGCAAAACTTTTTCTTATCTCCATTCACCAGATACATCCGTCTTGCATATGAAATTTCTTTCGTCCTTTCACAAAAATTGTGTTGGTTGCATAGAAAAAAATGCATTAAGGGGAAAAGACACTCCTCTCTACATTAATTGTTTTCAGTGTCATTATCATTTTTCTTAGCTGAGAGTTGCGGTTCCTCAAAAATGTTTGTTTCAATCTGGAATGCTTTTGAACTCAGAGTTTCCTTTATCCTTTGTATATGTTTTGTAGTCTAATTTTCGTTGCTATCAGTCGTCAGCCAAGTTGAAAATGGACGTAAGCATAGCTACAAGGAAAAGAATAAAGTTTGAGCTGGTTGATTTCTAGGAATGTTCTACATAACATAATCTCTCTTATGCGACTAGCTTGGTTGTCTGTCCGTCTTATATATATATATTTTAGAATTTCTTGGTTTATTTTAACCAGATCTGTTCTTATAAAATGCGATTTTGTTTTTTAATGTGTTCATGCAAACAAGACAATAGCAATTTAGGGATATCTGCAGTTATACTTTATGAAATTTCTATATGCTACAATCGCTACTTCATTTAAAAAAGATTCTTAACTTTTTCTGGCTGCAAACCAAAGGCTGCACATTAAAGTCCAAATGAAGGATGACATCAGCCACACACATACATCTTTTATAATGAAACATTTTAGGATGGGTTGATGGTCTTTTTTGTAATGTTCCAGATAATTTTTCAGTAGCAACTACAAATTGTGAGTTGGTAAACTATGGTCAGTTTTGCATTGTTTTTGTAGGCTTACTACTTAGAGTAGAGACACTAGGAGTAGCCAAGTATGTAAGAAGAGTCTAGCCACAAGCAAAGGACATGGGTTGAAATATACTGCATCATATTAATTAGCTAGTGGACCTTCGACCAGAGGAACAACTGGAAAATACACGCGTCAAAAGTCGTCACAGCATTCTAGAAATATTTCTATTTGACACATAACGGCAGAAAAAAACATTGTATTTAAGGTGCCACCCCTAAAGTAATCACTGTCACAGTTTGAAATAAATTTTAAGTGTTTGACAAGATTTTAAGTGAGTTTTGGAGAACAAAATGCAGTCGATTAAGTGTGTTGTGGTTGGGGATGGGTGAGAAAAAAATATTAAAAATTACAACTGCAGTGATTATTTGAAAAATCTTGTTCATTTTGTAAACTGTTGGACTTTGCAGAGCTGTAGGAAAAACATGCATGCTGATAATGTACGCGACAAATGCATTTCCTGGGGTAAGTCAAGAATTCATATTGAAATTGAAGACTTCCAATTTTTAATTATAACTGTTGTTAACTATTATTCTTTTTTTTTGCATTTATTCAGGAATATGTGCCAACAATCTTTGACAACTACACAGCTAACGTGGAGGTTGATGGAAATCCGATAAATCTTCAACTTTGGGACACAGCCGGTCAGGAAGACTACGACCGGTTACGTCCATTGTCATATCCGCAAACGGATGTATTCATTATCTGCTTTTCCCTTGTATCGCCATCATCTCTTGACAACGTGCGCGACAAGGTTGGTCGAAAGTTTCATCAAATTAATCATTTTAAAACTATTTTTCAATACAACGAATTCTAATTTTGAATTTTTTTGTGCAGTGGTATCCGGAAATTATGCACCACTGTCCGAATACTCCCATCATTCTAGTGGGCACAAAGATGGATGTGAGGGACCAACAGTTTCCACAAGATAAACAAAGAGAGAGTCAAATTAAGGTGAGAATTAAAAGAGTCTAACAGACATTCCACATGTTTTCAAAGCTTAATTTTGATTTTTTGTAATGAATAAACTTTAGGGTCACAACATGGCAAAAGAAATCCATGCGATTAGATATCTCGAGTGTTCGGCAATGACAAATCAAGGTTTGCGGCAAGTGTTCCATGAAGCGATCAGGGCTGTCCTCTGTCCCCCAACGAAAAGAAAAGGAGATCATAAATTCTGTGTTATTCTCTAATGTGTTTTCTGGAAGATCCCTTTTAGTTCATAGTTTGGATAATTAATAATAATTATATTTTAAAATATTAGAAGTGCTTGTTTCGTGCTGTTCACGGTTCACTATGAAATATCTTTCTACGCGGTAATTTATAAGAAATCTGTATGAAATAGAGCTGTCCACCCACATAACCTGTAAACACGTCACCATCGAGACTGCTTGTCTGCAAGATGCACCATCAATCTGTGTGTCCGACTAAATGGAATAGACTCTTGTAGATAAAAAATGGGCTAATGTATTAGCATTATCATTTCAAATTATATTTTGCAGAAAGTTAGCTTTTTAGTACTAGTCTTGAATGCTGTTAATTTGTAAAGAAAACCATCAGCCTTTCATGTTCTTATTTAGGGACTGTAATATTTCTATGTAATGAAATCAGACATTTTTTTGTTCTATGAAATATCTAATAAAATATTTTTATAATACAAAACTCCTTTAAATTTCGTGTGATTCCCATTGGAATTTTGATAAGTTTATTAAACCCAATTGAATGCATCGTAAAAGTTCAAGTGCAGCTCTCATACACATTTCATGCTGTCAAACACCTAAAAACATTTATTGCTGCCACCTTCCAGTATAAAACTTTTCTGGAGAAAATTGTATCAACACCCAGACCAGTTTTCTTTCCATCTTCTGTATTTGTTTTCTTCGTTCCTGGACACACAAACTCAGTCATAACACCTTCTAGCAGATAGTAGCCTATAAAAACAAGCGTTTTCCCCATATCCCCTGCATAATTCCAAATAACACAGTTATGTATTTCAAGCAATTTTTAGGCTGAGTAGTGTAGTCTATACATTTTTTTTTAAAAACTCGTCCAGGTTTTTAAAAGCAAGGACTACATATGAAATTTACTCCTACACAAAGCCACCCAATACGTAGTAACGTGAGTTCTCGTGAATGTTGCATGGGTATGTTGAGATTGTTCAACATAAGCAAGATAACTTGATCTGCATTTGCGAAGAAATAATATTTCAACCTGCTGTTGTATTTTTTTCCCTACGGATACATGTTAAACTTGGCATGATCAAGCGAAATAGATACCTTGTCTCACAGTAATATAATACAGCTTTTACATTACTACAAGAGAAACCAAATGATTTCATCCCATTTTTTTTCTTCTTTGTAGTCATCCTTCCTCGTCCTCATCGTCATCACACATCGTCCTCCTGATTGTTTCAGACTTACAACGGAGTACGCATAAAAAAGTTGTACACAAAACAGTTCAGAACAACCCGTTTTTCGTTTTGATTCGCAAAAAAAAAAAACATATTCGCAAAATATACAGACGTGTATGAGAGTGTGGAAGTGAAATTAATTTTCAGTGGATATAATTTTTTTGTGCGAGAAAAGTTGGAAAAATTGATACGGAATATCAACAAGCAAAAAAGTTATCTTCCTTGACGCGTAAGTCTAAGACGCAATTTTATTGCTGTGATAATTGCCATTGGGGCAAAATACGCATTGATCTCGTTTTTTTGTTTGCAATTTACTCAGCATTTAACCACTGTTCTCATTAGAAGAATTTGTGTTTGCTAATGAAATGATAGTTAAGGAAAGGAGTATTGGTTAATGTTAGTGGCTTTTGGTGTCCTTTTGTATGGAAATGCACAAGGGTACTGGTTAGTTTGTCTACTGATTGTTTATACAGTACATAATTATGTACAAAAAATGTCCAGCTAAAAGTTTACAGAGGTCAAAGTTGTTTTTTTTGTTCAAGGATATTCCATGATAGCGTATTAGAATGTGAATGAATGGATGGGTGGGTTCAAGGGTAGAGTTGCCATGACAATTACACACTTTAACGATCAGTTTTCAGTAGTCAACTCCACTGGATTTAGTCACGCACATGTTTTCATCTGTTTCAATTTGATTTGCAGTGCAATAAAAAAATCAGTAATTTTTTGCATACAAGCTTATCAGTCAGGAGCCTTCATTGAGACAACAAATTATTTGAATAGATGGCAGATATTTTAGATAGCATAATCAAATTTTCTCTAGTTGCAATAACAGTGACGCATTTGTTGTGAGTAATCAGTCATGGTCCAAAATCATCATGAATTAGATACAGTACAGTACAAAAACATTGTGTCAACTATTTTAAGAGTTAGGAATAGTTTTGCTGGCTTCCCAGTGCACACCAATTAAAGGTTTTGGTGCCTATAAACAGAGGAGTGAGTCATAGTTTGAGGTTCCTCATTTCCCATTCTCCCGTAAAAACAATTCCATGCAAACTAATCCCATAAAAATACATACTAAACACTAACTGTACCATGTTCTTTGCTCATGCACATTCCTATGCTTACAATTGAGGTTGGCTGTACAAGAAGAAATACGTTTTGTACGTTGTTTAGTAATTTGTAATCTTTTTCTTCAACTCAAAAACTTATCATCGGTTTTGACACTTTCAAATTTTTATACAGGATATAGGAGTGACGTAAGCGAGAACTTATTTATCTTTATCATAAAATTCACCGCGTATGAAAACGTGACAAACGTCCCCAAATCCAAAAGTAGGCAGGGAAAAACACATAATATAAACATTATAAACATAAAGTGTTTCAAGTGCACTTTGATGGACATTTCTTTTGATTAAGAAATAAAAAGTTTATCATCGTCTGCCACGCCTTATCTGGTTAATATTAAACTGTATTTATTTACAAATTAGTAAGAGGTATCTTTAGTGGGTGAGCAATAGTTGACCTTTCTCCCTCGCAATGGACTAAATTACTCATGCAATGTACACCGCTAGTGCAAAAAAGTGTATGAGTATAAGGAGATGCGCAACATCTTAGCAATGTTTGCTGGACAAACGACACCCATCATTTTTTCAATCACAGCCCTTTTAAACACGTTCTGGTTAAGTTCTACGAAGAAGTGGAGCTCCGTTTAAAAACTGTTTTTTTGCATTTGTTTTGTAGGTGTTAAAGTTGCATTTATAACCGGAAGCTGCTTATTGTTACCAGAGTAAAATGGCTACCCGCAAGAAGGTCCTTTTGAAGGTTATCATTTTGGGGGACTCAGGTGTCGGCAAGACCTCCCTTATGAATCAGTATGTGAACAAAAAGTTTTCGAACCAGTACAAAGCAACAATCGGAGCGGACTTTTTAACTAAGGAGGTGATGGTGGATGACCGTCTATGTGACAATGCAGGTAAGGCTTCAAAAGCAACTCAAACTGTCAATTTATGAATAGCTATTTTTGGTTAAATAATCATTTTGTTTGTTATATTCTGTAGATTTGGGACACAGCCGGTCAAGAGCGTTTCCAGTCACTAGGAGTTGCCTTTTACCGAGGTGCCGACTGTTGTGTCCTCGTGTTTGACGTGTCAGCCCCCAATACATTCAAATCGTTGGACAGTTGGCGTGACGAGTTTCTCATTCAAGCATCTCCACGCGATCCAGAAGAACTTTCCTTTTGTACTGGTTGGAAACAAGGTCGACTTGGATAATCGTGCTGTATGTCACATTAAAACAAAAGCCACATTGTAGTCATTTTTTTTTTTGAAAATCATTCATTCATAAATATATTTTTTGATTGATCTCCCCAGGTTCCACAGAAGAGGGCCCAACAGTGGGCGCAAAGCAAAAACAACATGCCATACTTTGAAACAAGTGCAAAAGAGGGGCTAAACGTGGACCAAGCTTTCCAAACCATTGCGAAAAATGCGCTAGCTCAGGAGACGGAAGTGGAAATTTACAATGAGTTTCCTGATCACATCACTATCAACAATGACTCTCGTAATGTACGTCAAGATAACTGCTCATGCTGAACAAGTTTTTTTGTTTCTTTTGTTTTGCTTTAAACAAAAAATTGTTAGGAAAAAAATATCGCCTCGTCGGAATTATTTGGAAAAATGATCACCAACAAAAATCTGCTAATTATATACTTATTCCACATAAATAACTTTAATTTAAGTGGTTTTACACATTTAAACTTACTATTCGATAATTATATTTTACTTTTTCTGTAAGCAACTATAAAAAAATCCAATGCTCTGTGAGTATTTGGGGAAATGCGTTTGTACTAAGAAAAAATTCGTTTATAAAAGTAGTATTTTGTAGAGTATCAAATTTGATAGTATAAAATCTAACTTTTTTGTAAACCTGTTTAAAATTCGTTTATATATGAAAATCATTTTTGAAAAATCTGAGTTTTTTTACGTTCGCGATTCGAAAACTGTCCCTAAAGAGGTATTTGTACATAAAAATATTATATCGAAAAATAACAAAAAATTTGAATATTGATTACACTGCATTTTATGGCAATATGTTACAAAGAATCAAATTGAGTATCATTATGGAATACTTCGATCGAGAGAAACTTTTGTAGAGAAAAATTTGTCCGAAGAGAGCTTGCTCTAAATTAAGCGTTCCCTTTTCACATCTTTGCACCTCACCAGTTAATCAACAAATCAAGCCTTGTTTCAGTTTTTTACTTTAGCTGAGAATGATAATCTAAAACTGCGATTTGTGATAGTTAAATGTATAAAAAAAACCTATACATTAAGAAGTAGTGTTTAGCGGTGTAAAGTTTGATAAGACTACACGTATTAGGTATGTAAAGTAGGGTTTAATTTGGCGGAACGTGTCCGATTTTAATTTGACCATAGAATGACTGCAAAAAATAGTAACAAGAAAGCAATAGGCATTAGGTCAGCATGAGCTCCGCAGTTTTTGCAAAGGTGGAAAATGTTTCCTTTTGTTTGTCGCTGATAGTAAGTAGGGGTCAAAGAAAAAAATTAAAGGGATTGATTTTGTAATTATGCGTAAAACTATTACTCGATCAAAATTTTCGGATATGAAGTAAAATAAAAACTTGTCAATAAAAAACACGGCCATGTTTTTAATAAGACTTGATTACGCAGCAAGTTTATTTGTAAAATGTTATCAATACTTTGAACTCAAACGTTCCAGGACCTCCAAGTCCGCTAGGGTTTGTGATTTCTTTCCAGACCAACAGCATGGAAATAGTTTATAACAACCGGTCGGAGGCTTTGGTATGTAATCGGGACGGCTTGGTCTGGATCTTTCACGGTGTCGGTTTTTTACTTTTCGATCTCTGGAACAGGAATCCGGAGATCTACTTGGACTGTGAGTATGTCGACTGCTTCGACTCACTGGAAGTATGGTCGTGATGTCGATGCCTGGATGTTGACCGAGAGTGCCGCTTGTGTTCTAAAGACTTCATTCGAGACTCGTCAGGAATTTTCACTGGTTTGACTTCGTATTCAGTGGCATCTTGTTCGCTAGCAGTACTTACAAGGTCCATAGGGGGAGTTTCATCACAAATTCCTTTAATTTCTGGACCAGGAAGCTTTTCGTCATTGTTCTTAGTCTCTTTATCTCCCTTGGAATCTTCTTGTTTAATGCTGTGGCATGAAGGAATTCCATTAGGGTCCCCAGATCCAGTTGTGGCTTGCGTCTGCGCAGACTCGGCAATACTTTCTTCGGAATGACGATGCTTATGAGAGCGCCTATGCTTACGGTGGTGGCTATGGCCAGATTGCTTGTCTGCTTCTTGTGCTTCCTCTCTCGGCTTGGAGGCAGTTAGGCCTTGGTTTTTAAACATTTTCTTATATTTTTCAAGTTCCTCAGTGGCTTCTTTCTCCAATTTCTGAAGCTCTTCATTTCGGGTTCTATAAGTTCAACAGAAAACTTGTCACGTGCACAGCGTTGAAAGATATAAAACTAATGGCTTACTTATACAGTCCCAGCTCATTTAAAAGCCTTTCGTTCTCATCAGTGACTTTAGCTATTTCAGTCCTTAAATGAGCGAGAACTTCATTTTGAGCTTGCTGGATTTCATCTAATTGTTGTGTAACTAGCGAAATCTTGACTGAATACGATGATGAAACCACACTCGAAGATGGAGATATCTGAAAAGGACTTGAGGGAAGTGATGAAAATTGTAAAACGTCACCTCCCTCGCTGCATGCGTTTTCTAATTTGAAACATGATTGCTTCTTGATAGGCGTTGATAAGATATCGTCCTCTGGCATCTCTGCAGGTAAAGACTGGGACCTCGGACGGGTTCCACGGTGCCTTGCAGAGTTTCCAATGCACCGATACTCTGGACCCGATTTAGGGCAGATAATGCTCGATGTCTTTGACAAATCCCAGATAACTACGTCCCCAGGTTGGTCACCAGCCACTTTGTCAGGCGACGAAGAACTGGTTCGGACTCGCTCAAACTTGATTACCCTTTCTGGAGAAGAGCCACCAGACATGGATCTGGGGGTTGTTTGCCCGCTATTGTTGCTTGAACTAGGAGGCTCAAAGAGAAAAGTTGCATGCAGGACTGCGGGATATGCTCGGGACCTTTTTAGCCGTTGGATTTTCTTTTCTGGGAATTCCGGAATGCTTCTTTGATGGTGTCCTTTTGAGAGAACTTTTAAGAGTTTTTTGAGGCTTAACCTCTTCTGGAGTCTTCGCGCTCCGCTCAACGTTGTCATTTTGGTCTCGCTTACGAGATCTCTTGGATTCTGGTGAATGAAGGACATAGTATGAAGGCCGACGGTGATCCAAAGTAGATCTGGAATGGGACCTGCTTCTGTCTAGTACAACTCTGTCTGTCATTTCATTGGATGTTAGCCTACAAAACTCGCATTTTAATATGTACAGTGTAAGGATTTTCAATATCAATGGGGATTTTTGAGTTTTTCGTTTTCCACAATGAATTTAGAGTAGTTGTCATGCAGAAATGCATGATACTTACTGTGAAGTGCCAACTTCGACGATGCGCCTGTGTACAAGCTCTCTACTCTTGCGATTAAAATTATTTTTATTCTTGGATAATATAATAATATCACAATTTAATATGTATAATTTGTGACCAGTTTCCACGTGAATGACAATCACAAATCGAGCCAATGGCTAATTATATGTATTATAATAGATTCAAGCTAAGTAATTGCATTTTCTGTTTTTAGTGCAACTTGACAAGTCAAAACATCCATACATTATGTACGTATAAAATAAAAAATACTCACAGCAATCAGAATAAATTTTTACAACCAGCTTAAGTCTTCATCAGGGTCAGGGTTCGGAAGCGGCAGTAAATCTGTCTTGAGCATAATGTCTTCGTCATCAGTGCTGTCGTCGTCAGCAGACAGAGCACCAAATTGAGTATTGTCATTGTCTGAAACGGCCCCGTTTTCAGATGAAGAATCCTCCGCAATCTGGTTGTAATTTGACTTGAGCCAACGGTACTTAAAGCTATCTTGAAGAAGCTTTGGCCACATTTGGGAAATGACTTTTTTATATTTTATCACAAGATTTTGACCGGTTAAAATTGTGCCAGGGCCCGGAAGAACTTTTCCATGGAGGGTTAGTTGAAAGCCGTAGTCAGGAGGACTGGTAATCGATACGCAGATTGTCCTGGAAGTTTTCTCTTGTTCAATCTTGAAATCCCTTATGTCAGTAAGCTGCACAGTAAAAACGACTTCGTCCATGGTTTCATGGTGGAAAACCGTTGGAGTATACTTAAATTTGCTACCGAGTTTGCAGCTATCAGAAAGTTTTCCAGGAATCTTTTTTAAAAGCTTCTTGACACCAGACTTTTGAGCCTTTGGCGGAGGTTGTGTCTTCACAATTTCTTTTTCAGGAGGAATTATCACGTCAAAGTCATTCGCATCATAAACTGATGTGAAATTATTCTCTGGACTAGGAGCGCTGACGTCATCTTCCCAACCCTCCTGCTCGGAACAGCTTAACCCAGAATCATTAAGAGCCTCGTCCGTTCTCCTATCTTTGACTGCATTCATGAGCAGATCCAACGCATGCGTAAAACCCTTGTCTAGAGTGTATTTAGCTAATTGCCTACCCACCAAAAGGGCGCCAATATCATTCCTTGCTTTGTCAACCGCAACAACTTCGTAGTATTTCGAAGGTACATCGGCGTCATTTAGTACTTCAGTTGCCTGTAAATTACATCAAACTAAATAATCTCTTTCAAACAAATTAAATGCTGCTGTACTATTAGCGATCTGCTTACAACAACTGCAACAGTCAAGCCAGTTTCTCCAGGAAGCATCAAATTTACGAAATAATCGCAAGCATGTTCACTCCATTCTTCATCAACAGGGATGACGTTACCAAGCTTCATTGCAATAGTCTGGAACGGCAGCCTGGTTACTAACTCTTTTCGAATTGGGCGACAATCTTGTTGTCCAACTTCATAAACAGTTTCACCATAATCCACGGAAAATACGTCAAACACAAAGCCGTTCTGAATGCACCCTTTCTTGGCGCAAATTTGAGCACGTATCCAGCTATAACCAAATCAATATCACTTATAACTTCACCGATTGTAAGAAAACTCCATAAGAGACAAATTTAATTACTAATTACCATGGGCAACTAGCTGTTCCTGCATTTAAAGCGATTATATCACCAATATCCACCTCCTCAAAGAATCTCGTCTCATTCACGTTCAGATCTATGTACAAGTTTCTACTCGCCCAGCTCTGCAGATCTTTCTCCAGTGTCTTCAGCAAATCGTTGTCCTTCAAATATTCTCCATAAAATAAGGAGGGGTCGTAGACATATCTAATTTTCATTTTGACAGGCTCCTCATTAACGTCTAAATGACGCCACTGAACACCGTCCTTGCTGGTATGAAAGTCTGCATGTGTTGCGGCTAAAACAAAATAGTCTCCAGAATACATAAACTTTTATACCTTGAAAACAGAAAACATTAGTATCAACAAGGTTTACCTTGAGTATGATCAAAATTGAGTAATTTATGACAAGGATACGCGCTTCCCAACTTCTGTACCCGACAAATCAAACTTTTCAGGTGATTCGGATTGTTGCCAACTTGAGGAGGAAACTGGAGCTTCAGTTCTTTACCGGTTCCGTCCCTCATGGATCTGAGCCAAACAAACTCTCTCAACGACATTCCAATCGTTCCGATGAACTTTTTGCCGTTTGTGAGCGACGTAGCCTGGGTGATGTCAGCGAATCCATATTCCCTATCGCCATATGGAGGGGAAACATTCCCGTAAATTATTTTCACCGCATTATCAGCCAATCCGCCAAAACTTTCTTCCGGAGGACAGTTCCACAAAACGTTTCCAGACACGTCATGAATCTCACCAGTTTCAAGCGACACAACTTTGCACAAGTAACTGTTCTTAGGGCCTCTTTCAAACCTCATCAGCATTACGGGAATGAACTCTGCAACCCTGTTTGATTTCCATGTTTCTTTCGTTATGTATTTTTCTCCTTTAACGAAATGTTCAGCTCTTGATCTATAAAAGTAACCAAACTATTTAGAAATAAGAAATACAAAATATAATCATGAAATGGTTAGGTATGGTAAAAAAATGCATACAATTGCAGGCTCCGCCAAAGATTATTCAAGCGCTCCCTGTAGCTTTTGATCTCCTCAGAAAAATCTCGAACTTTAATTTTCTTTCCCTGAATAGTTCTAAAGTAGCTGAAAATCAGGGCACTGTACAAAGTGGGATTTGTACAATACAAAACTTGAAACTCAATCTAGAATTTAAATTTTGTAAAAAAAAAAACAAACAATAACGAAGCATTTAGGAATTTTTAAACAATATGGAAAATTATTTTTCAACAATAAATGTGTATTTGCTTACATACCTCTCCAATACAAGCCACAATTGGCTCTGGAGCTACATCTTCAGGTAGGAGCTCGTGCCGATCTCCGCAAGTTCCCGACGTAACTTGGTTACAGTAACCATACAACAAGATTCCAGTACAAAGCATTTTTCTATGGGTTTCTTCCTCCAGCAACTGTTTCCAAAAGCAATCTTTAAATCTGTGAACTCTATTTGTCTTTCATTTTATTAGCTGTCTTACCAGCTTGCCCTTCTCTACAAGTACTCCGTCCATTTCCCCCTGGAGCTCTTTAGTTGCCTTGTAAACTTGTAAAAACTCTGGTTCGTCGCCATCCATTAAAAAAGTAACTTGCACTGGGCACCTCTTCATGAGCCTTTTGCTTCCCTCGTGGTGCCAACTCGGCTGGCATAATCTGAGGTACCTCAACTGCCTCAGTCTTGCTCCGTCAAAGCTCAAAAGAACTTGGAACGTTTGCGCTTCCAATTCATTCCAAGACCTTTCATCGCTCAAAATCACGACATCTCCTGGGGTAAATGTCTTCCTGGACGATTTAAGAGGCGTGAATTTTGTGACTATTTCTTCCACGGTGTCAACACTTGATCCTCTACAAGAGACAACTATTCCCTTCTTCCGTTCCTTTTCATCCACGTTCTTCAACATGTCAATCAGAATTAAATTTTTCTGGCCTACGTCCTCATGAAATCGGAGGTTCACCTTGGGGCTGACATACTTGGCAAACTGGATCCGATCCGCGAAATAAATCGAAGTGAAATCTCTTTCGTTGAGCAAATAAGTATACATGTTTTCAAGCGAAAGGGACCACTTAGCAGAGACTAGGGTCAATGTAAACTTCCTACACAGTTCTGAACAAAAGTGGTTCCCAGTATAAAACGCATATCGAAGATGATCCCAGTCGATGTCGTTGAAACACTCGAGCTCTTCAAAGACCAAGAAACGCAAGGATCCCATTAGTTTACTTCGGTAAGTTTGCAACATCCATTGAAATGATGGGAGCGTTGTTATTAAAACGTCGTATTTCATTGGCGTCTTAGTTGACTCGTTTAATAGGTGTTTAGGGAGGGTGCCACGAAAGCCATAACGAATTCCTTGATGACCGACGCTCCCTCTGGACACGATTGTCTTCATTACATTGTCCACTTCGTAACAGGTTGATGTACTTTTACAAACTATTATTGCTATAGGACCTTCCCAAGTACTGGAGTTTGGCTTAGGAATAGCACCTGTTTCCTGCTTTTCCGGAGGAACTGGTTGATTATCACAGCCTTTAGCTTCGGAACTTACTGACGACCCTTTTGGCTCATGGGGCTTCGGAATTTGACGGTGAGTGCGAGTGACATTCCTGAACACTGGAAGAAGATAAGCTTTCATTCTCTCTTCCCGGGAGGATAATGTATCCCCTGAGGCGATGATAACAGCGTCCCTGCATTTGTCCAGATTTGGGTCCACTTTTCGTTGGAGATCATTCAACTCACTCCATTTGAACGGGGCTTTATCCTGAATTAATAATAAAAATTAGTTAACTGATAGCTTAAAAACCGTTAATTACTAGAAACGACTTGTTCGGCCTTACCCAAAGCTTTTCATAGTCGGTGGATGTCTTGTAAGTAGGGATAACGTACTTTCCAACGGTCACACATAGCGAGGAGGTCGCTTCAGTCATGGTAACCGGGTGGCACCCTGGCAAGGGGAGGGAATGTCTGGACCGATAAAATAAAATCTATACGATTCTAGCGACCTGACCTGTTTACAAGAAATAACAAACTCGAGCAAGTCCCGGGCTTCTTTTTGGAATCGAGAGATTTTATGTTTGCGCTTAAAACACATGCATTTGCTAAAGCCTCGCAGGTAAACAAACCATAAATGTTCATATGTTGCATACGTCTCAGCCGTTGGGAACAAGGAGCTTCAGACTGGTCTTCCTCCTTTTTCGATTGAGCTTTTTACTGCAAAATGAACGTTCCCATTTCCACATATTAAAAGGAACGGTGAGTCGGTGACTGGCGAGAAAAGCTTAACTGTTCAAAATTATGTACAATGTTACGGGGGAATAACGATTGGAATCCATCTTGGCATAAGGTTTTTATACAAAACCGAGTATAATATACGTAATATTATTACGAAACTTGAACCACGAATCGCTATATAGCAACTTGTTAGAAAGCCAACATAACATCAATGTAGTCATAATCTAAGTAAACTCCTTATAATATTCAATGTAGTAAATGTGTAATCAATGGCCGCATTTAAAATTAATTCGAAGCCTATGTTGGCCAGTCGTATATCGTATAAGAAATGTTTTATGTCAACAGTTTTTGTTTAAAGTAACGTGCTTCCATTTTTCTTTGGTTTATCATCAAAATCATAACCGCAGTTTGTTTTCTTAATTTGACAGTGTCAGTTTCTTTAGCTTTCCTCTCCAAGATTTATGACACCGCTCTAGCACTCATTACTTTCAAATCCTTTGTGGCGTCTGCTCAGTCAACTGTTGACGATTTACGACTTTCTACTACCTGTGTATGCGCAACACTCAGTCTGCCACGCAAAAAACTTTCTTCCTTTTGGTTTATCATGAATAAACATTATAAAAATCAGAGCAAGCCTCCCATTTTTTTTGTTACATGATTTTCCTAAGCATCTCCCGATTTTAGTCTTCGGGATAACCCATTCCAATAATAATTTTTCCTAACTATTTTTATAGCACAAAGCATCTCGATTATATTTTCCAAACAGCCAGACGCATCTATAAAGTTTGCACACACCACTGCCAACATCATTACACATCTCGCGTGGGAGACAAACACGCTTGCAATATAGATAAATATTATGAGTATTTTATTTCATCTTTCTCCAAGTCTATATAATAAAAAGCATCTTTACAACTTTTTAATCCTCACGGACGCCAAAAAAACACTGCCAATAGGTCGTCCTTTTTCATCCTCTTGTCCTCTTGCACATCTGTGAAATTCGTTAATCATAATAACTTCTCAGAGTGAGAATAATGTTCACAATCATGATCATCAGTCATATTGAAACACACGTAAAAATATATTCATAATTGTAGCACGTTGCAAAATATTATAAAAATTGTAACCGCAGAATTTTCCCCACATAAAAAATTTCCTTCCCTGGGAATTGGCTGTGTAAAAGGGTTATAAAT
>JAAXOA010001406.1:0-16085 GCA_036561885.1 Salina celebensis
CCAAAAGAAATAAACCAATTTTTTTCTGGCAATAAAAAAATATCCTCATAAAACCGTATTAATGATGGCTCTTTTAATCACAAACAACTGTAATTACACCACGTGCATTTTCCCCTTTCCACTTGACTTGATTTTTTCTCTCACACAACCAAAGTCAGCATTGGTTATTTGAAAATTTGTCGATTCAATAAAAAGGAAGGATGCAATAGTGCAAGAGATAATCAGAATAATTAAAAGCATTAATGAGTCTTTAATCGCGCCTCTATACATTATCTCACACTTAAGGAGCTCTGTAAACTAACAAAATTGCAATATGACATTGCATTGTTTCAGGTCGACCGAATCATTTCGATTTCCATCTATTTACTTTTCCAAGACGCAGGGGGTGCCATAATGATGATGAGCTTATCGCTGATTAGTTCAACAGCGTTGATAGGTTGTTTGCCTTTATCATGTAATTTGGTTGTAAATTAATTGAACTTTACCAGATCTTTATTTGTGATCTACCAAAAATAGTATTTTCAGACCTCCTACAAAGATACTCCACAGGCTCAAGACTTTTCATACAAAAATTTCCATTTTATTGGTTCATTAGCTTGTTATTAGTTCTACTAATAGATAATACGACCTACAAAACTACTAATCGATAGCCGATACCTAACAAGATCATATGAAGACCTAGATTCAATTCAATACAAAACGCTAGTATGAGAAATTTATGGAAAGAATTTTACACTTTCAGTTTCTTCCACTTGTGGGGGCTGCAGCGATTTTTAGTGCATACATGCACCACTGTGCTAGTTTCCCACGATTGATGGTATTCATGAATATATTTTTTTCCACCTGGTGATTTTATATAACACTTATACACATAACATCAAGGGAGAGAGGTGGAGATACTTTAACTCTGGATTAATTTCTCTTGACATTACAACAAGGAGACTTTTTTTTATGACAGCAGAAGCAACGCCAAATTGGCTATCAAAAAATAAGGTGCAGTCAAAAACATGTATGTCTTAACGTAAACAGCAAAAAGATTGTGAATAGAGTCGTTACATTTTCAGCAAATACACTATGAAAAAAAACATCATAAAAAAGTTTCTCACATTCTAAGGATTTTTCTTCATTACCATGCAAAACGATCATTGTTAGGATTTTTTGCTCTATAACTGCAACAATAATGCAGAGAGACTTAAAACAACAATGAAATGTACCTCTCACATTGAGTAGCTTTTTTTGTATGTTCCCTTGGCTTTAGTCACACTAAAAGTTTGTAAAGCACGTCATTAGATTTCCAACTCGGCGTGGTCGATAACTTAACTTTGTTGATGGAAATACTCATCGCTTGGTGTACTGTAGAATTCATTTGGAGTCTACCTTCCGGAGTAGTCGTCAGTAAGAAGAAATATAAAAAGGAGAGCAATTTTAACTGATCCGTATCAGTCTTCAGTTTCAAGTCTTCTGGACAACTGTTCCTCTTTTCAATCTGTTTAAAAATATTAGTTTTTGCTTAACCGTTTCCGGAAAGTAGAAATCCTCATTCAATATGAAGCACGTAAGTTGTTTGGAGTATTTATAAGTGTGAAGTACCAAAGTGCTCAAGTATTTTCGTGTTTAAGTGATTAATATTTTTGTTAACATTTTGTTTTAGTTTATCGTTCTTTTCGCCCTTATCGCCGTTGCCTATGCTGGAGTGTTGAGCTATGGTCACGCTGGATTGTTGAGCAGCACTGGATACCAAGCTCCAAGCTTGCATGCACCATGGGCCAGTTCTGTTGACACTGGCATCCGTCGCTTTGGAAGCACTGCGGGAATCGCCTATTCTGCAGTCCCAGCTTACGTTGCTGCCCCTGCCGTTCACTATTACTGAACATGAAACCCAACCAAAGGACCGTGGATTGACTACTGGACATGAAACATTGGAGACATTTTCCTAAAATTGATACCGAGTAACCGAAGCCAAAGTGTGTGTTCTTTTTTATTGTGAACAACTAAAATTTCTACAAAAAAATATTTATCTATTCTATATTTTATACAACAAACTATTTATTATGAATACATTGGTTTAAAAGACAAATAAAAAATATACTTGACAAAAAAAAGTTTGTACAATTTTTAAAACTTGATTCCATATCTTCTTGATATTTACTTCAGGATCTCAGGAACTAAGCAAAAAATAAGTTGTTTCTTTCAATTAGCACACAAATTACATTTCATAATTTCAAGCAAAAATTTGATTACTTTTTGTAACGATTTGATGATAAGAAAGAGCCCCTGTCACCAACAGTTCCATAATTTCTTATTGCATCCCTTGTCCTCGCTTCGTATCTGTTTACAGGATTTTCGCCTCTTTCTCGACTGTTTCGTTTTCCATTTCCTCTACTTTCATTGGAAAATCCTCCAATTTCTTCGTCAACATAGTCAGAATCCCCAATTTCACTGTTGTCATAGCCATCGTCATTGTTGCTTCGTCTTTTGCCTTTCTTGTTGCTGTTGCTACGACTTCTTCCATTGCCATATCCACCTATTCCCCCAAGTCCATAATCGTCAAAGTCATCTTTCAACTCACCAGTTTTATGATAATCTGTTTTGGTAGATCTGTCATAGTCTTCGTTATGATTGAATCCTTTGCTTCGTCTGGTATCGTCAAAGTTGTCATAGTCTTCGTCTTCAACGTGCTTTGAAGGTTTGGATTTTTCTTGTCTGGGACTGTCATCATAATCGTCGTAATCGTCGTTTCCTCGACTACCTCCACCTCCTCTGTCATTCCTTCTGTTACTTCCTTCATAACTGTTTTTGCCACCACCCCCACGATTACCGTTGTTACTGCCGTATGTAAATGAGCGCGGGGCGTCTTTGTAGTTATCAGAGTGATGATAAGAATTGGAATACTTTTCAGGTTTAGATTCATACACAACGTGGTACTCATCGTCAGAATCTTTTGACCCTTTTTTGCCCCCAGATCTCCTTCCCTTGTTTCGACTCGCTGAAGCAATCAAATCTGGAACAAAAAGAGACAGTCATTAGTAAATAGTAGACTGCAATAGAATTTCTTTGACTTTCCTATAAAACTCAAACCTTACGTTGAACACTTTTATAAGTACTATCAACGTCATTCTCAAAATTATTTGAATTATAGTCACCCCTGTCTTGATTTCGTTGTTTTCCATGTTGACAACTTCCAGTTTCCACTCCAACAAGGACGATTGCACTCACGAGGACTAGTCTGGAGAAAACCACCATTATGCACAATAGTAAATTGCTTATGCACTGATATCCTATTTTCTATTAGATATTTGTCTATTATCTTCAAAACCATTCGTTTATGGAATAGATTTTGACTCCAAAATTTGCAGCATTGTTCGTTTCGCATGTTCAAACGAAAATGAAACGGATGGGCAATCACCTCCCTGATTTTAAGCTTATCTCAACTTTTTGTCATTTAAATCATCGACAAAAATTACTGTCGTATTCTTAATGGTGTCAAATACTCGTTCAACTGTGTCTCGCGAGTACCCTTGTTCAAAAAACATCGTCGTGGATTTTACTTGTCGTTTTACGAATATAAAAAGTCTCCACCGCAATGAGAACAAAAAGTTATAAATGCCAGTATCTTCTTGGTCGTCACGGTGTCATCGTCCCATTCATGCTAACCGTATCCATTGCAAATAATTGCATACGATTGCACTTTTATTCAGTTGTTTGAAAAGTAAAAGGGAACCTCATTTTCAAAAAAGGCGTACATAATTTCATATCGTTTCACGGCATAATCAAAGACAGCTACGCGCGTCAAACGGTGCGAAGCCGATTAAATCCTCAGCTCCACTTCCTTTCGAATTCTTTTTCTTATACTCCCAGCAGCTTTTCAATGAGTCAAATCAAGTGGAAAAAATAATGATGATACTTGCAAGTTTACTTAGGCAGTTTATGTATTTACTACGGTTTTGTTTTTTCGTTTCGCTCCTTCAGATGTAAAATTAACATGTTACATCAAACAATGTAAAAATGACATAATTGTAACGAAGAGTTTTGTGTTACCTCATACGGCTTGATCAGTGTAAGAGATTTATATATGACCTACATTTTTATATTAAAGTGTAATGCTCCCATAAGAGGACGATGTTTTAAATGCTTGAATAGTTCGGAAACTACAAGGTATTGTATGTAAAACATTGTTACAGAGATTGTTTATTAACTCAAAGTGGGACTACTTTAACTAATACTCCAAGTTAACTCGGCCATATTCATCCGTTCCGTCCTGGCTGTAGGTATCTGATGGAGAATGTCCGTAGTCGTCATCCCCCTGATGGTCATTGTGGCTGTCACTATCTCCTCCATAATTGTCGCCGTCATCGCTTCCATAACTTTGCTGGTCGCCGTCGTGGTGCTCGTTAGAATCCTGGTTGTTGTATGAACTGCTGTGGTGGCTGTTCTGGGGAGGGGAATGGTAGCTGTTGCTACGGGGACGCTCGTTGTAGTTAACGTTATACGAGGATGGGGGACTGTGATATTCATGATGATAGCTTTGGGGAGGGTTGTTAGTTTCATGGTAGTATGGTGGGGAAGTTGTAGGATTCATGGTAGGAAACAGGGCGCTGGGTAGCTGCGTAAGAATAACTCTGTCGGTGCCCCTGGGGACGAGATTCTTCCGCTTGTAAGCCTGTGGAGTAGCTGATTCCTGAAGCTAAAATGAAAAATTTAGATGAGTTTAGCTTTAGTTGTAGAGTACTTTTGTGGTGAATAATTTGTCGACTTACGTTTTCCAGATTGAGGCTTTGAGTGATAAACAACCGTAGATTTTGGTGAGTTTTCGCTTGATTCCAAAGTTTTGTTGGAGTTGTTGGCAGTCACAAAAGGTACACACAAATATAAATGTGTGACGCACACGAGAATTAGAGTCAATCGCATTTTGAATTTCTGAAGTTTCAGTGTTTCCTAGTGAAGGGTTAGGATAGAATGTGGAATGGTTTCTGAGTTTTATGCACTTGAATATTTTGAAGCTGGTATGACACTGCGAAAACTTTCAACAGTCTGTTCCATTGGGTGCGCTTACTCAGCAATTTATTGGCTCTTGTTTCCATCATTTCTCTGAGATTTCAAATGGCAAGAAATGGCTTACCAATCCATGCATATCGACGGTTGATAAACGTTACTCCATGACATAATCAAAAGCAAAATAAGGTGACTGTGTTTCACGCGTAGTGCACAGGGATTTTTAAAGGTACGTTTTAACAATTTTTTCGGCTACACCTTGAAGGCATATGAAATGGGCTGTAATCTTTAAATTATTTGGGCACATCGTTCTGGGGTTGGGGAATTTGCATAATTCAGCAGTACAAAAACCTCATCTCAGGATAAGTTTGTTGAAAACTCGATAGACAACTGTGCATAATAATTCGTCATTTCACAATTCTATATATGTTTACAAGTTCATCTCATGTCTCAGTAATTCACCCATATGAATGGAATTTCATAACTTTTATATGAAACTGTGAATGTCACCACAAAATGAGAATGCAATCGATTGAATTGTGCAGAAAGCCTGATGCATGAATAATTCTTCTGAGCAACTGTTGATTCTTTACTGATTTGTCATGACACCCATATTTCCACAAAATTTACAGTTATGCAGCGGAAAGTGGGCGACTCGCTTTTTCTCTAGACTGAAAGTTATGACATAGTTATAGGGTTNATTAGTCATACATCATAGGGTTTGTGTATACAGGGTTTTGGTTTTTAATATTAAAATTTATTGTTGAAAAATAATTAACTCTAAAATAAAACTCAAAAGTACATGACTCGACAATTAGGAAGCCCAGCGGTTTTATATTGGTTTTCATCGAAGTACGTACATTTTTCATCTGGGTTTGCGAATTCGCGCATATCTTTCGTATTTACCATTGTTTTCGGCGTATCTCTATTTGAGTTCATTTGCCGAAATTTAGAAAGACCAGCAACATCCAATCCTTGTCTCCATTGAACCAATTCTGGCATTTTTAACTGATGAGCTCCGCAAGCAATGTAATCAAATTCGACCCTTTCACAATTCGTCCTAAAGATTTTATTGTAATGAAACATCATTTTTGAATTGATTGATTTTCGATATATTTCCAGGAATCCAATAATTTTTAGCAAGACGAATTCCATATAAAATAGACGGAAAAAGGTTGGGATTCTCCGATGGGCCCTTTTATATTGTGGTTAGATAAAAAAACGACTAGGGTTTTTTTAGGAAATCGATTAGTGTAAACAAGTGTGAAAAAAAATGTTGACTTTTCCAGCCAACTACAATCCTGGTTTTTTAAGGGTTGGATGTGTTTTTTATAAAGAGGGTTGTGCTATTTGCAGTGAATCTGAACAAGAATAGGTTTTTTATCACTTCATTCGTTATGAAAGGGTTCAACCCACCGAGCTCACCCTAACTGTTTTTTAAAAAGCTCTATCAATATACATGCTCTATTACCACCTTTCACAATAGAATATATTTTTTTAGCTTTTTTACTTCACCCTTATGTAATCTATTATCATCCGATTTGTAATAGAAGGGTTGTTTTGACAAGGGCAATTCGTTTTTGAACAAGTGTAAATAAACCGATAATAAACCACAACCACACTAATTTGATACAAGTACCAGAGATAGAGATGCACCAAAATTCCAACAAATTAACAAACTATTAGATTTTACAATGAGTTCCATGAATATTTTCTTAAACCATGGTGAATGGTTGTCGTCTTGGTAATCAAAATGGAGAACTACAATTTGACGAGAAGAATTTTCTCAGTTGGTAGAAAATGGAAAATATAATATGCGCTATTTTTGTTGCGGAACATCATATCACAACTAGAACATAATATTTCTAAGTTGTGCGGTTGTGCCATATCTACACGCAGTGGTCTGTGCCCCTTTTTTGCTCTCAACAAATATTCAAAATGAAGCCGTAAAATATTCACCAAGGCACGCATTTTTTCTTTCATGGAGTATCTCGAGAAACGTTTCAAATTAGTTTCATCCCAATCACAACTGTGTATTTATGACTACCACACTTTCCACCCAGAAATACGATCGCGTTTCAATTCGGGGTAATTTTAAGTGAAACCCAGTTTTGTCTGTTTGTCCACATAAACGAAAGGAAAAAAAGAACCAATACATATAAAAATTTATTTGTTGTTTTGATATCTCTGCTTACCATTCCACTTGCAACTTTCATCTACCTCTCTTTCAGCCTATTTTTTGTTCACTTCACTTTACAATATTGTAAAAATACCGTAATAAAAGGACTGCCTCTTTCTCATGTTCAAACTGAAAGCAGAGTAGTGGACACGATGTATATTTTTTCTGTTATAAGCATTGTCTACACTCTCCTATAGAAGCACCATCATCAACATCCCTTTTTTCTGTTTTTCATATTTTTTTTCTCCCTATTTTTTTCAACTTTTTTTTCTAAACCCCGGTAAACATAGATGTGCACTAGAAAATAAGGACAGAACCAGAAAAATAGATGTCTTTTTGATCTGTTCAAGTGTGAGAGAACTCCAACAGTCATCTCAAAAAAATATCCGCTATCCTGCCTTTTTTTCTGTGAAATCTCATGGAGAGAGTCTGCGTTCATATGTCACACGTTCTCAGATTTTCATTCTTTTAACCATCACCACTACTTCTACTCTGGTCTTTTCTAATATTCTTTCTCATCATCCACGCTCTTCTCCAGGTTTTTTTTCTGTGTATTTCCGTCTGACGTGAAGATTCTCTCCGGGAATATTACAAGGAGGCACGAAACAACAACTTGTTACTTTACATTTGACTTCGAAAACGTGAATTTCTCTGGAACAAGGTTGACGAGAAAACATTAGCAAAATATTTTGATTCACTCAAAGAACAGCTCCTATGAAAGATTGGTTTGAAGAGTTTGGTAGGGTGTCATTCTTGTCATTTCATATGACAATGTGGTTTTGAAAAGAACGGTGTTTTTTGTGTGCTGCACGCTTTAATCTTGATTTTAACATAGAGTTATAGAAAGTGAACATATTGCACTGTATTTATAAAAAGTTTTAAATTTCAAGTGATTGTTCAATAGACGCGAGTGTTTTTACAGATATAAAAAATGACAGAAACGGGATCTTTATCAGATGAGCCTGGCACATGCTCCCCATCGTCTTCAGGTGGCTCAAGCCAATCCAGTGGTGAGTTTTGTTTAGAGTAAGAGTTCCTAAAAAGGAAGCTCATTTCAAATTTTGCTTGAAAGTATATGTTGCGATATGGGTAGGGTAATATTTTAGATCAAATTAGTTCTGTCTGTGGAATCATTGTAAAATTTCTGGGTTTTCCATTTTTACTACTATGAAATTCACGTTGCATCGATTTGTTTAAAAGGATGATAACACAACAGGAAGTGGGCTGCTCTTGTAGAAAGGCTGTACATGTTCATTAGGATGATTTATTTAGCTGAAAATATATGAGCCTTTCAGTTTCCCGGGTCTATGTTAGAAGTGCTGACTCATTGTGATAATTAAATTCCCGTGTTACGAAATAATTAAAAATAATAAAAATATGTTATACATAGTTTACAGAAGGGAAAAGTGACATTGACATTAGATTTGAAATCTACTTATAATTTGGTTTTGCATATTTGTCATTTGAGAAGCGTTACGATAACATGTAGAACTCAGCGTTATAGAAATTACTGGAAAATCATCAGTAACGATCAACGTAGTGTATCTAAATTGTTTTTTTAAAACTATTTACTGTTTCAAATCGATATGATATATGTTAGTAATTGTTTCTTGGTTTGATTGCAATTATTTATTGGCGACCTCTGTACAACGTTTCCACAATAGACATGAGAATGAGTCAATTATGAACAATCAAAATACGATTTATCATCGCAAAGTGACGAACAAAAGGTTGCATTCACAGCAGACAGTTTGTTTGTGACGAAACATGTCAATATGTTTTTTATGGTTTAATAATAAAAAAATGAGTAGGTAAAGAGATATGTCATGGTAAAAAACTATATATTCCTACGTATCAAATTGAACAAAACCCGGAGAAGCAGGGGCACACTCTCTGCTTTCCATAAATGAGTAAAAAACAGGGACGCTCCGGTGTAAGTATCAATTGTAAGTCCATCCAGAAAAAAAGGTAATTTATGCTGAGGGCTTAAAGATGGGTTTGTGAAATACCCACTATTATTTCACTTTTTACGCTTTTTCTAAAGGGGAAGAGGAAGAATTGGGATAAAAAACCGTTTTTGAGGATAGTTGGCCAATTATTATGTATTGTTGCATTTAACATTATACAGGCTGTTTACTGCATGAAACTCAATAACACACAAGCATATTCAATTTCATAACGGATTTATTCATGCTTGTTGGATACTTGAGCATCCTGTTGGTGTCCTTGTTGGTTTCATCACTCCGTTAAAAAAAATGAGAGCCCTATTTTTTATGAAAGAGTAATCGCTCATCATTGTTATTTTTTTCAAGCCCTCATTCTTCCGCCTTTCAGGGTAATTGTAGGAAATCTGTTTGGACGTTGGTGTGTCAAACGCATTAATTCAAAAATGATAGGTTCTGTGACAAATATGATTAAAATTAGTCGTTCTGGACGATAATGTTTGCCATACAATAAAGTACCTTTAAAATTAATTGGTTTAAAGTTTAATAAGTCGTTTATGTGAAGATACTTTTCTCTCAATAGAGTCAATTACATTTGAGTTTTGTGCTAAAAAGGGTTACGGTGGTATATTCCAGTGGGTATCCATTAATCCACTTGAATCACCTCACCATTTTTCATGCTTGTGCAATAGTTTTTTATGAGGACAAAACTGAAAACAAGTGTTATTTGTTTGTTATTTGGCTCCATTACCAATTTCGGAAACAAGGGGTTAAAAAGGGTGTTAAAAGATTGGTTGGCTTTTTTTTAGTAATTCTCCATAAATAACCCTTCCCCTTTTTTGTGCCATTCTTTTATTCTTTAGCACTACACAACAAAACGGACGTTTGTACTACCACAAATACATGTTTACTTTTAATTGAATGACAAAGATGCGCTGAATTGGTTCGGAATTGCTTTGAAAAGCGAATTAAAAACTAATAAAAAACTCTTATGTACATAAAATACGGTATATTCAGTAATACTAGTGCCGTATTGGAACATAACATATAAATACAGCAACTTTTTTCATGCATCCGCAAATATAAGACATTATAGTAATATGAACTGGGTACAATACATCACCTAAAAAATAACATCCATAAAAAGTTGTTTTGTTCGGTGGATGTGTCTCCATCCTTGACTATTCTTCTGGCAAGGGATAAACAAGACAAGTCAGCGAACATAATCCATAATGAAATAAGCAATATATTTTTTCCAACTTTTCCATTTTCTTCACTCTCATCCTTTTTCTTTCCAATATTTCATAACTTTTTTTTGCCTCTCCAATCCCTCCCTGGTTAGGTCCATATACAAACTACTTTGAGTCTGAACGTTCTTGGAAAAGGTAGGAAAATAAATACTAGATCGAGTGAAAAAAATGGAATGAAGAAAATTCTGGAAAAAAAGAATTATGGCGGATGGATTCCGAATTGAGCCTAGTAACACCGACGAAACTTTAGGAAGAAGTGGGGTATTGGCATTGTAAATAGTATTTTATAGGAAAAAACGTGAATTTCTCTATTTTTTTCAGTCTGATATATTATTACCCACATTGAAAGACAGGAGAGAAAGTGTGCGTTTGAGAGGGAAAACGAGTGTAGAGCGCTCACAGCCCTTCTCACTCTCTCCATTTTGGTTGAGAGAGATGAAACTTTTTATAAATATGTCTCTTTTTCCCATATCCGAAGTAATATCCGAAACATTATCTTTTTTTTCTTACTTTTCTTGAGAAAAAAGACTTGAGAGGGAAAATAAAATCGATTTCAGTGGACGAATAAAAGCTCAAACTGAAAAGAGATTGGTTGATTTTTTTATAGAAAACGGGAAGAAGGGAAGTAAAAGTTGGATTTACAAAGTAAAAAGCGAAGCGTTATAGAAGAAAAAAAAGTTTATAGATATCCCTGAGGACTATTGAGTAGTATGAGATTGGAGACAAGTGATATGCCTTATTAAAAAGGAGAAGTTGGAGGGTAGACGTAAAGTCGTTTCCTTCAAATGCTGTGTGGATTCAGACTAAACGAGAATATTACTTTTTCCATCCCACTCTTCAACTTCAACTTGGTCAATTTTTTACGTCAACATCATCTATAGAGAAAGACGTAGGTAGGAGATATACAAGTAACTATTAGAGAAAGTATGTATAGATGTTAAGTCAGCAAAATAACAGAATGAAAATGTATAGAAAAAGGAGGCGAGTTGGCAATACTGCTTTTAGGATACCTTTCTTTCATATTTTTTTTGAAGGCATAAGCAATTTCTCATGGAGTATTTGATGATGCACACGGAAACACAAGAAACGATGTTGGCTATAATCTTATTTTCTCCTGTTTCCAATTAGGTTTGGGACAATATAGAAAAAAAATGAAACTTTTTCTGCTAATGTGACACATACTCATCATTAGTTTTTTATGAAAACACAAGAAATCGAATAAATTGATTTCAGAGTTTGCTGTCTCATCGGAAATGTCTGGGGTATATGTTTCCCCAATAGTCAGACCAGGCGAGTTTATTCTATAGATCTATATAACAAATTAATATTATGGTTATATACCAATAGGAAAAATGAAAATGTGGCCGATCTTAAAAGGTGTTTCGCTCAGTTGGAATCTCACTTTTGTGTGAAACTAGAAATACACTACTAGACTAATGTAAAAGTTTAATTTCAGCACTTTTTACGATGTGAAAGTTAACAACAGAAGCATCAATAATTAGACCAATCAGCTCATATGAAATCCGGAGAAAGTCTCTACAGGCTGAGAGGTAGAGAAACCGACAAAAATTATTTTGTGCTTTATGTTAACAGTGTCTGTCTGTCGACTAGTACATGTACATACGTATGTCGTGCAGCTATAAGCAAACCCTCAGTACTAAATACTACAGATGTAATTATCCAAATTCCCTTTTTTCTTTTGGAAAACTGTTTCAAGAACATTTCGCTACTTTGTTACTTCCACAAGTTATTTTACTACTATATACTTACATACACAAAGAAAAAAGTTTCGGCAACTACTGAAAAACACATTAAGTTGAAGGAAAGGTTGGAAAGTTAAAAAAATGTTTCATGCGAGACGAAGATGAACGATAAAAAAATCAGGATTACAGGTACATTCCTCAAGAATAATATCTGCAAAAACCGTCTTGTAAAGTTATAAAAAAGTATTTGTTATATAGGAACATTCTTTACTTTCAACATAACACATCTTTCCTTTTTCTCTTTCACTTCGTCCAAAAAGCTCTCAACCAAGCTGACTACCAAACATCCATTTTTAGCTTTAAGCTTTGTTGTTAGCTTTGAGATTTTTTTTCATCATTTTTTTTACTTTCCCTGCTTGTTCGGTTTAACTTTATACTTGAAGTTGAACAACAAACGGCGACGAGGGTGATGACGATGACGATCATGATAAAACCCGGGGCTGGTCTCGGAGTTTTTTTTTATCAACTCCTCCTCTACTTTAATAATTCTACCAATCCATTCAAAGCATCACGAAAAAAAAGATAAAAAAATAAAAATTGTATATCCAAGTCTGACGAATGGATCATATTGAGAGTTTGAGAGTTTTTAGATGTGTTTTGTTCGGGATTTTTTTTCTCTCTCTCTCTTTCAGCTAGGTTACTTTTTCGGAGAAAATGTAGTTGTATAAGGATTTTGCGTTGATGACGACAATGCACTCCACAGTTTTTTGTCCTTGTTTCAATATATGTCTTTCTCACCCTTCACATCTCATCATTATCGATGTGGACGTGGATTTCCGATATTAAATTTGATAAAAAAAAGAGAAAAAGGAAAATGCTAGGAAGCAAGCTGCTTCACTGACATATCCGTCATACGACAAAGTTGGAGAGAAAAGATGGAAAAATTGATTGCCTCTGGGTTCTGAAGGATATAACATTTTTAGTAGAATATTTTTACTTCTAGTTTTGATAATTATAGAGAGATTTATTGCTCGAAAGAATATACCTGCTTCACACGGGAAATAAAATGATAAAAGTATATCAAGTAACTAGTATAGGCTTACACCTACGTATAAAAAAGTTTTTTGTGATGATTTTGCTTGATAGAGGATTTAGTAGACGAATCTCATTCTTTAATTTTCTTCATATAAATGTAAGACGTAATCTCTTTGTGAAAGCAAGTAGAAGCAATACAACTTCCTGTCTAGAATAAACAGAGGATTCCATTTCGATTTCTTGACAATTAGTTTATTTTTCTCTTTGTTTTCACTTCTCCTTTTGTAACAAAGAGATTCTAGAGCTGGTGGCTTTCTTCTTATCTAACACAATCGTTCACACGCGTAGGTGGGATGCAGTTTCTCCAGCCTCATGTATGTACACAGGGTATACCGGGTATTCTGTGTCCAAGAGTTTCAAGTTTATAATTCCAGAACTCTCATTCTATCTGCTTGGAGATTTGTTCTCCTTATACATATATTTTTTTATTATATTTTTTTTGCAAAATGCCTTGTTTAGTCTGAAACAACGAAGAGAGAAGACCAAATAAATGTCGTTAAGGTAGAAACTAATAATAATGATGTATTCTGTGTTCCGTGGTACTCTGGAGGAAATAGTACTTTTTATTGTTATGTCAGAAAATGATTGTCTCCGCTCTGCACACGTCATTAATGTTTAAATAAGCGAGTGGAAAAATGAGCCGATCAATCTTTCCAAGCAAACTAATTGCCAGCCAGATTTTTGTCTCTGAAGGATGGATTCATAGTAATGTCTACAGCTAAAACGATATTTTCTTGTATGTTGTATACAGTGGCTTGCATGTCTTGTTTTGGAGAGCTATCTTGTGTTATACATTATAGAGCGGAATCGTTGGTTTTGTCAGAGACAAAGGATCTCTTCGTTTTTGTTTATTTTCGTGACATGACCGATGCTAAGATTCTTAAGTTTAATCACTTATAGAAATACTGTTGGTACTGCTATACTACATTCTAAAGAAAATTAACTGCTGTGGGAGGCGATTCGTAAATGGTAAAGCAATTTAGAAGCAGTGTGTGCGACTTTAACCAATTATTTATTCTGATGCATACTGCATACGAAGGACATATCTATGTGGAACTATTGAACATCATAACAAGATTACATAAACAAGCGAGAACCTTTAATTCACTTAAGTTGCATAAGTATGAAAATATTCCGATACAACAAGGAAACTTCAATAAAAGCAGGTCTAGCGCGAATCATGAAACGTAATGGTTATATAAATTGTAATGCTAATGTATAGATTAGATTATTAATTGATTTGTGACGTACTTTAAAAAACTATACGACTTAATATTTTTGTTCTAGGAAGCGAATCCTATTTCAAAAAGAAAGGAAAATGTAAGTGGTTTAATGTGGCAAAAGGATGGGGCTTTATAACACCAGAGGACGGCAGCCAAGAAGTATTTGTCCATCAGGTAAAGTTCATATGATTTACAAATTCGCTAAAGTATTTTTGTAAAAAATCCAACAAAAAGCACCTCTTTTGTTTTCACTACATAATATGGTGATAGTGTTCACACCTCCTGTGCGTATAAAAAAATTGCCAAATGCCAACTTAAGGACCCCATGCGACCACATAAGCGCTTACTGTACTACATACAAATACAACTCATCATATTTTCCACTCACGTTAGCACATTTTTACACGTTTCGTAAATAAAACGCACAGAATTGCTTCCGCCGACTGTGAACAATTTTATGACAGATATGACATGACAAGTCAAACGTCATCCGTCATTGTACATAACCTCTCTATTGTAATTTTTCTCTCTGATGAACAATGAAAATCTAAAATCATATTTTTTTTTTTCATATTTTGTTATTTTTTCAAGCACGCGTTTTTACATCTCTTCAACTGGCACGGTGTGTGTATGTTGGGGGAACAATACTCAATGATTTTGAAACTGTCATGTTATCACTTTCAAACCTACAAGCACGCAAATATTTAAGTTTCATTGTAACGTAAAATCCATTTTTAACAAGTACAACCCAACTTTCAACAGCACCAGACGCTTTTGCAAGTCATGTCATGATGTGAGCCCAGTCAATTTTCTCAATCAGTATTCCAGTAAATTGAAGCAAACCCTTCTGAGAAAAACCTATTAAATTTTACTTTGCGTTACACAATAACGAGAAGAAAATTACATCCAGAAGGTTTGAAGGTTAATAGACGTACATCGTACAGGAAAACACAAATAATGGTATGGAAAGCATTTGGGGCTAGGTGTGGCGAATGGGGTTAAAATTATAAAGTTACAAATGCCAACGTAAGATTCAAGAATTGGTAATCAATTTTAAAAAGGGCAACATGTAGTAATGAGCTTACCGAATATATATGGCACTACTAACTGATGTACACAAAGAGCTTAAAAAAATTGCGATAGGAAAACACAAAATCTGAAATTTAGTAAGTAAAAGGGTAGGACAGAAATCGTGGTATGTACGTAATGCACTGTTTTTGGTCACATAAGAACAAGAATGTTTTTGAATTTTCAGTGTACATATTTTGTGGTGATTCTTTTTACACTTGTCGGGTAAAGAATTTCAAGAATTTTTTTAGAGAGATTTGAAACAAATCAGTTTAGCGGTTTCTTGCAAAATAGTTGTAATATGCTCAGCTACAACTTTTCTCAAAAACATAAAACGAAGTTGGATTTTTTCCCCCTTTCCGTTTCCTGAAACAACAAAAATCATAATATTAGATTTGATAATTAAACATAATATTTCCTTCAACCCTGCTAAGATCTACAAAATCTTTCTCCCTACATGTATATCTACACGTTAAATCTTTTACCAAAACCGAGAAAATGCGAAGGCATAAAAGTATTTCATGCAAGAAAGCCAAAAAACCTTTGGAAACGTTTGTCACAATTATATCCCCTTCTTATTCCAACGTGTTCTGGTCCAAATGTCTCATGCCACAAGCAACGAAACAGACTTT
>JAAXOA010001407.1:0-16074 GCA_036561885.1 Salina celebensis
GGTAAAAATGATGATGATCGTGGTCCATCTCTGCCAGCTGACGTTTAATTCCAGTAATGAGCCACTGAAGCAATTCAGACAAACCAATTCTTGATTTTTTATTTAAAGTTGCCATTATTCATACAGCAAAAAAATGAAGTTCTTATGCAGATGTGGCTTTGGTCAGTCTATTGAACCAGTTTAAGATGGTCAAATATTGAAAGTACTTGAAGCTAAGCACGCGTTAGATATAACAGGAAATCAATATCTCTGATTCTGATCAGTAAGAAGATAGTTGTTGTTAATGTCCATGTTTGAAGAATTACGTAAAGAATCCCCAACAAAAATTGACTAGGAAAGGCTTCTGGCAAAATTTATCTGTATATTGCATTTTATACTTGAGCAGAGCAGCTGCTGTACAACGTGCCAATTTCGTATCTTAAAGAATCCTCCTAGGTTGGTATTAGCTCATACCTATTTTACATATAATACCATTTTTTATAATATGCTGTGTATGTATTGCTATGATCAAAGTTAAATCTTCAAACTTTTTATGCGCAAACATTTTTTATCCTTCAAGATAGAGAGAATTGATATGAGACATCAGTCGAACAAGTCGTGATAATGGGCTTCAATCCTCAAAAGATAAGACTTTTCAATTGGACAGTGGGTGGTTCAAAAAAAAATCCTCCGACAAAACATTAGAGAAAATGTTAGAGCACTTAACAATGACTACGTTGATGACTCTTAATTATCAAGTGCAAGGTTAAACACAGCAGGACAAAATCCAGACTCTGAATTGAATAAAATGAGAATTTATCCTTAGCTAATTTTTCATATGGTTGAGGTAATTTTGGAAAGATGTTTTTGATGAAGCCCATTCTTTTGATGCAAGCATCAAGCTAACATTTTTATTTATGAAATGTAATAGGGGCAAATATATGGCATTTAGCTACTGTAGTTAGTAGTTTGTATATGAAAAGAGAAAAAAAAAAAGTATGTGGGCATGCTGTGTTCAAGTATTATTCCCTAAAGTGGTAGATTTTTTTATGCAGTATTCCTAAAAGATTGTAAATCTACAATGATTTTTGTTCGTGACTTTGCTTACAGACTAAGAAACATCCTCCAAACCATATCAAAAGGCCGATGAATGCGTTCATGGTGTGGTCACAGATTGAGCGTCGAAAGATCTGTGAGAAGAACCCGGATATTCACAATGCAAGAGATCTCAAAGCGTCTTGGCCGGGAATGGAAGCTGCTCTCTGAAGAGGAACGGAAACCTTACATTGACGAAGCAGAGCGTCTCCGAGTGTTGCATTCTATGGAGTATCCAGACTACAAGTACAGACCCAAGAAACGCTCAAAAAATGGGTCAGAGTGCCAGTCAGAGCAGCAAGCAACTCCCACAAAAACTTCTCGAAAATCCACATCATCAGCGTCTTCGGCGGCATCCTCTCCAGCATCATCAGCAGGTTCACCAGAGGGCTCAGCAAACATGACCCCAAGAAAAAAGATATCTCGTAAGACATCTCCAGCCACGGCCACCTCAGCATTAGCTATGATTTGTCATTTTGATGAACCCCATTCTCCTCCTATGTTATCATCGAATGCGTATGAAACTCCGACCAAGCAAATGATATCCGCTATGCAGCAGCGTAACAATATCTTTAGTCAGACTTCAAGTATCAGCTCACCTGGATCTCCCCCATGTAATCGGATTCACATTGTCACGTCAACGATTAAGACTCCACCCGATCAATCTCGCTTCAACTGTCGCCTAACAATTGACAAAAAGTTTAAAGACAGCATCAAACAGAATGGTGACAATGGAATTATCACATCGCTCACCCCTCCACTCGCTAAAGTACCCGAGTCTCCGTCATCTCCAGACTCTCCAGAGAGTGCTTCAATGTACGAAGAGGATTCCATTTGCTCCACAACAGGGCATTTCGTCATGAAGTTTCCCAAAATCTCAGGAATGGACTCATCACGTCGTAGCCTCCATGCAGGTAGGTATCAAATAATAATATCCTGGCAGTTGACAAATCACTTTTCCATTTATTTGCTTACATTACAAAACTTTTTTTTTCTTATCTTTTCTTTCATGCAGCTTTAGAAGCTGTACCAGCTATGCCACACCAAATCACGACGATTCCTGTACCAAACATTTCACCACAAATGACCATGTTACCCATGAAGACAGATTGTATGCCTGTTACAAATTCCATGGAGCATGCACCTGCAACGTCGTCGTTTGACGAACTACTCGCTGGTTTTACTCCATCCCCAGCAACGTACAATGTCAACATGAACGATGAGCTAAACGACTTATTGGAAATTGCCGCAGAGGATTTTAAAATTGAGAATGTTCCCTCAGAGGAACCAATCGAAGATCCAATGGTAGTAGAAGATCCCATGGACCCTTGGAGCTCTGTCAACTCAGTGTGGGAACAACCGCTCACATCAGTCGGAATGGATTTCAATTTCGATACATCGCACAATCCCACAATGGCTGTCGTGGATCCAACACTCTTCATGTAAACTCTTCCTTGGAATCATTTAGGATAAGATTTACCCCTAGATTTTAGCTGTGTCGCGAGTTGCGTGAAAGGTATATTGAATCATACAAATTTATACAGTACTTCCGTTTAATTTTATCCGTATCGTCATTATATAAAACAAATCGTCTTCTTTTAACACACATGCAAGTTTCATTATTTTCCAAAAAACAATTAACTCATACATAATCAAATCATACATAAATGTACCTTCTACCAAAATTGCATATCAACAAATCTCTTGCTAACTTTTACTGACCAGAAGTCGTCTCTTCTGATAGGCAACGTTTTGTCTCATTCCGCTCGACTCGTTTCAAAGGAATATTTTTGACCTGGTTCACGAATACAAAGTATCATTGGGGAACAACCTCTCGTCTTTCTATTAGCATTTATGAGGAAATGAACGTCTCGTTTTAAGAATTGCATCACATTTTAGTGTCTAGTACTTACTCTTAGCCCATTACGTATTTATAATATTTCTATTTATGCATTTTATTCGAAAAATAGTCCAGTGTAACTGCACGGAACTGGTTAGAGACCTTTTATAACTGGAGTTTCCTCGTTCTCGCAAATACCTATTGTACACCTTTCAATGTATGAATCATTTTGCAAAATACCCGTACTACCCTCAGACAAAATTTGTTTTCGCCTGTTAAATTCAAAGCTCGTTGTTCAACTGTTTATTGAAAATGATTATTCTTTTGCAACCAAAAATCATAGTTGGAAAGAGGAGATGTAATTTTTTATTCATGTGATGATGATGATATGCATGATTGTGCATTTGTGCACCTTTCATGTTTCCTATGAGCAGATATAATTTGTATATGATGGCACAGACGTAGTAGTTTTTTTCTTCTTCTCTTTATATTATTATTTATCATTCAATGATCGCATCATCAGACATCCGCCGTCCTCTACTTGAGTTTTGGAGTTCATCGTCCGCCCTTAGTAAACTGCTCATTGTGTATGTAATATGTGCGAGAGTGTACCTATGACGACATGTGCCATTCATTGTCAGTTCAGTTCTTGACTCAAGTACGAAAAATCTCATCGAACACCAGAGATTCCATAAAAAAAAGTCCATGGATTCTGTTTTTCTTTCTTTAGTTCCACAATTTGCACCATGCTTGCATATAATCACAGATCTTATGCCATGTCAGAACAGTACAACTTGACTTGATACTGCTCATTCCTCATTCAACTGGTGAAAATGGACTCTCTCGCGTTCTCTGAGCCACAACTACTTATAAACTTTTATCAGTCAAATGTTTCACAATAATCTGGTTAAAACATAATGATAATATCGATGATGACGGTGGAAGCTATATTATAAAGCATTGAACATAACTTCTGGTTATACACCGACCTGAAAAAAAGGAATTTACGTACGATTTTCTATGAAAAGGTCATTTGCTTGGGAGTTGAGCTTGTTTACCTGACTCCGATTGGACACACACATACTTGTATGACTTTTCTAAAGGTAAAAGGTGTTGAACTGAAATTGAGTACAAAATCGGCAGACAGAATAAGTAGCGAACAGTTATAAAATGTATGCGTAATGGTTACTAGCGGAACTTTCAATTCAGTTTTAATGCTTCTTCACAGGGAATTAAACTTTACTGTATGGTTTTCATGTTGGCGGTAGGTAGAAATCCCAAAACAACTCACGAAACAAACTATTGCGCAAACATTGAAATGTAACAGCTTTGAAGAAAACTATTTAGCATGTTGGAAAGACGATGATTTTATCATCTGGAAAAAAGTAGGCTAGTTACATAAATACGTCAACGTTGCTGACTTGCACTTTTTTTCATACAAAATTTTTCTTTGGATCAGGATCAGGTCAAGAGTAAAAGTGAAAAATGGGATAATGAAGTTTTGGGATGTGATGTGTATTGCTTTCGTTGGATTCCCAGACGGCAGTTAAGTAATGGAATGCCATCGTAAAGAAAATCAAAAGTGGAAGTTTATGTTCCAATTTCCTATGCTTTTCTGTCCAATGGCAAGGATTTTATTATTCTTTCATACCTATTCACTATTTACAACATCCGACAGTCGTAGACATACAAACAACAAAAATCTTCCAATAACAAAAAATTAGCCTTGCTGTTCACTTTTATATTTCCAATTTCTATACGCATTTTGTTCTCTTTTAGTCTTTTTGTCAAAGCAAATGAACCTTTTTCGGAATGAAAAAGTAGTTCAGATTTTTTTTCCCCAAGTTTTATTCAAGTCTTTGATTGTATAGCGCATTGGCACCATGATTAGTGTAAATTTTACCTTTCTACTTAACATTCAAGTGACAGTGAGAAAAGGGGATGTGCCAAGTACCCATTATGAAGAGTCCTTTTAAAAGAGTTTCCCTGTTTGTTAGAAAGGCATTTTTTTACTTAATGATATTAAAGGTTATTTGACTATTTCGTAATGGAATTGTATTCATCCGCAAGAATGAAGCGTGATCACATCATCATCCCTAAGCAGTTCCCAAGTTTCCTGCTATTTACTCAGCTAATAAAACATGTGCTTTTTATGAGCGATAGAAGCACACAAGTAATTTTTTTGTAGTGACCTAAAATACAAAAAGAAAACTGACATGACAGTGAGAGTGAGAGCAAACAAAATACACCGTGTTTTGTCCAAAACGCATTACAGCATAACTACATTACATTTCAATATTATGTACAAGTGAACTATCAACGTGTATGGTACATGGATGGTGGTGGTTATTGACGTTATAGTTTAGACTAACAGCAATGTTTAAAGTGTAGAGGACATGAACCTCAGAGAACAGTAATAATAATCCTTGTTTTTCCTTACTTTTCTTGCTGGGCATTTCAAGTACAAAAATGCTTAAAACCACTACATGGTAGTTTCTCTTTCACTTTTATTTCGTAATGACTATGTATTGTCCGCTGAACTAGTAATCACTGTGGATAGTTCCAAACAAGAAAACCAATATAGTCACAGGCATTATCATCCATGAAACGTTACACAACAGTCAATCGACTTTTTTCCTGACTGAAATCGCTACTCAATATCGGACGTTTGCTTTTGCTCTGTGTGCAATCCTCCTCTATTACATGTTTACGTAGCTATTTAGAATGAGGTAAATCATTTTAGTGCTGATGACGGGTTAGCACTTTTTTGTCACGGGGTATAATAAATTTATTAGCACGCCAAGTCAACAGTCCATCTCGCACATAATTACTAAAGTAGATGCAACTCTCATAGACCAAACTTCTCGTAACTGACACTGCAGTCACCGTCATTTCGCGTTCTTTAGTTTTGTAAAAGCTCTATAAAAACTCCTCTCATTTTTTCGATTTACACATTATGAAAAGTGAGCATTCAGTTTGCTAACGTACAGATTTTAACTCGACGTATTTTTTTGCGAGTATTAACATCTAGCATCTTACACAATATTTCCGTGTGCAAATCAGTTAAGAAAAGTGTTACATTTCAAATGCATCGATCATTTTATCGAGTGAGACGGGTTAGCACTTTTTTGTCACGGGGTATAATAAATTTATTAGCACGCCAAGTCAACAGTCCATCTCGCACATAATTATTAAAGTAGATGCAACTCTCATAGAACAAACTTCTCGTAACTGACACTGCAGTCACCGTCATTTCGCGTTCTTTAGTTGTGGAAAACCTCTATAAAAACTCCTCTCAGTTTTTCGATTTACACATTAAGAAAAGTGAGCATTGAGCACATGAAAGTTTGGAAACGTACAGATTTTAACTCGCCGTATTTTTTTGCGAGTATTAACATCTAGCATCTTACACAATATTTCCGTGTGCAAATCAGTTAAGAAAAGTGTTACATTTCAAATGCATCGATCATTTTATCGAGTGTCCTTGTTCTACTCAAGCTCACTGACTCTGCAACTGCTTGTCACAAATAGAATTCTGTTTTTCATCCTTTTGGTTAGATCCTTGCTCATGTAAGCGTATCGTGAAGCATGGCATTCAAAAGAAATTGAGATGACTAATGCACTATTTCAATGCTGAGAAAATAACGCTGTCTAGGAAGATTCATCTTCCACTCGTGCCCAAAGTAATTATCATCAAAACGAAATAGTTATCCATGCGATTACAACTGACTACTTTAATGGCGAAAATGGATACCTGGAAAAATTGTTACACATTTTTTATTAGCACACGCGCTTCCATCCAGTCTACGCTGCGAAAAGCTGGGTCTGTAGTTACAATACTTTCACCATCTCTCGTTATACACGATGAAATACCTACCTTCACGGGCTATTTCGCGAGCTCCATCCTGCATGGAATGCTTGTGAATAAACTGTGAAACTCGGTGTGTTCAACCAGCATGATTACACTAAAATCCGCGAATTGAAAGAAAAAAAGGATAATGAATAGCAATAGAGGAGCTAATTCACTCTTCGTCATCATCCTACAGACACACGTTTCAGCAACTTGACCATTCAGCAGACAGGGCATGTTATTAGTAGGATGAGAGTTTCTACCGAGTTGTATAAATAGTATAGAAATACAAGTCGTTGACATTTGGGTCACCTTGAATCAGGAGTTGGTATTTACTTCTTGCTACTTTTGCTAGAATATGAGTAACTATTGCATTTTTGTACAGGCTTTCAAAAAAAAACTTCTAACTCGCTATGGAACATGATCATGTAACAAGAATGCATTTTGATAACAAAACTTAGTGGAAGCAACAGACGGTAAATAGTGAAGAAACATCTTTGGAAAAGGAGTAGCCCGTGTGTACCATGATTGATCATTAAGTTGTATTTGAGGAAAAAAAAATCCCCGTCAATTCATAATTCCTGAAGACCTGTTTATAGGTAGGGTTTGCCATTTGGCATGTTTATTCAAAGTTGGTTTATTTTCGCATCATAAAAAATCCTATCATATGGTGTTTTCGATGTCGTATTTACCTTCAAGGTATTCGCTCACAAGCACGTTTATCGTTTTCCATCTTAATTCGCATCTTATAAAATGTAAGCTTTTTTTCGACAAATCTTTGGCTTCTCAAGACTTGTATTTTCCAACCCAGTTGATCCATTTTACCTGACTAACATCTATTTTGCGAGTAGAGCAGTCGACTCCAAAAATATAATGTAATGAAATGTTGTTCACGTGCTTCCTTAAAAACTTGTTTAGATCACTCCAGAAAGTCAATATGAAGCTAAATACGCCGCAGTACATCTGAAAACATCATCTGTAGATTAGTACCCCATAAGAGTGATACCATTGCATGCGAAATTGCATGGTGCTCCAAAATGTTGAGGCAGACCAGAAAAGACTTCATACAAAACTGAAGAAGAGAGCCGAATACTTATTTGCATATTACTTTCCGTGTCGACTTCAGTCAACCCTCGTTTCAATATCATGGCAAATGGCAAATCGTTTGCCAGTTTCTAGAAGTCTCTAATTTGACAAACTAGTTCCTGGCACACGGGACTTTGTCCTATCTGATCAAAAATGAGATGATTGTGAATAAAAGTGGGAAATGAAATGCGAAAAGGTATATCTTAATTGATTTTGTAGCAAATTTACTTTTACTGTGGTTTGCCAACAGCGTCAAACGAACAACAACCGTATTGTGCAAACCAGATCGTAATACTTGATATGGTGTGGTAGGAGCGATGAAACTATATTACCCTTAACTTTATTGGCACTTCATGGGTCATTTTTTTAATACTCTGTGTGCAGACTGCATGGTTGACGGAAAATGTAATGTAAGCGATCCAGGAAGTTAAAAATGTTACACACTAGCGTTGTTCTGTTGGTGCACGCTATGAGCTCCTGCTACAGTCCAAGACCAACAACGCATCCCAAAAACAGAGCTTGACCAACACGCTAAATTACAATGAAAAAAAAGTTTGGGTGTTCCCGTTAGAAGCGTAATAAGTGGCCAGCAATAACTACCGTCACAGAACATCCAGTCTGTATTATTAATATGGGGAAAAGATGCTGATTATGGCTAAAATTGAACTTTAATGGAGGCATAATAAAAGCCTTGTTTTCAATTCACAACATTTACAATTCATTATATCATGTTGTCGCGTGCAATTCTGCATATTTTTATTGCTAATCCTTCTACAACATGTATGAAGTATGATTTACACCTTGTTCCGTGGCTAAAACATAATCCGCATAGGTTGGTAATCAAACATCTGCGTTATCAGTATCAAAACACATGAAAAAATTTGCATAACAAAAAATACAAACTTACAGCAATCAATATTGGGAATCAAAAATTGAACCGAGTCACCATAAAGTTAAACAATTGACAGGTCATCTAAAGATAAGTTTCGTATGATGGGTTACATAGGCTTATGCACAAGTAATCAGCGTATAATGTGCATATTCATATAATATTTGTGTACTGATTGTGTCAAGATNAAGTAATCAGCGTATAATGTGCATATTCATATAATATTTGTGTACTGATTGTGTCAAGATTTAAGATTATGTTGAATAGGTCATGCATGATTACACTCAACTATAGCCACTGGAAAGGACGTGGTTATATGAACATCCAACTATATCGTGTCATCATCAGTGAAACAGGCGTAAATTGTTTGACTCAGGGTATACGTGCAAATCTGTGTGTTTATTTGATTGAACAAGACTCATTTTTGAAGTGTGTTTGCTTATTAAGGTAGTGCTTAAAGTTATAAAAGGTCAAATGGACCATGACATTGACGATTAAATCAAAACAAACTACGTATTCTCAGGAAGATGCATTTATTTCTTAAATACTTTTTTTACAAATATGAGGAATCAAATCGTTAAGTTTATTACTTTGCATTTATTTGATACAGCGGCATTTTCAAGTAGAATCTCGATCAAGCAAGGGTAGTAAAGCAGAAAATGAATTGTTGAGACATAATTGCCTATCTTGATCATAACACTTTATACAACGATATAGAAGCTATAAAAGATAATAGTTTACTATAGAATTATTGGATATAGGCTCATTTTATGTACTTGTAAAATAATAGCAATGTAATTTACACTTTGGGCTCATCTACTCATATTTCTTTTTCAATTAAATGTCTATCCTTATCTTGCATTAAGTTAAGATGGTTGGAGAAGTGAGTGCATTCGTGTGTGTACATAGGCGAGAAGCTTTGCAACATCGATAATTGTTTTAGTTTGCGATTTATAAGATAAGTTGTCATATTTTTGAGACTTACGGAATAGGTATACACAGAATTACACTGTCCAATTTACCTTGATTTATCAGCCAGAGGGGTATTTGTCATGCGTTTCTATTTGCAGGTCAATACAAAATCGCGTAAATTCACGGTTGTTGTACATACTCATTGTTATCTGTTAGTAAAACACCAGAGACAATGAATGAGCCACAAGGAACGAGCATCTATTTCGTGTAATTATCGCTGCTGATGGACACAACCATTTTGTTTCTAATTGTTAAGAATTTTACAAGTTTGACAAAAATTTATTGAAGGCATTGTTCATTTTTACAACAAAGGGGTGTCTTTTATGCTTATCCAGGCACGCAAATCAAGATAATACCGAGTACTAGAGACCCTAGGAAATAGTATAGTTTGTTTGCTACGCTTGTGTGGTTATCATCCTTTCTTCTAGTAGATTGAGAGCATCCCATTGTCACCTTTTAGACAGTTCATTTACTCTCAAGAAAATTGTTTTCACGCATTGCTTCCTTAGGACCTTTTGTTACGCCAGCTAAATCGTAGGGAGTAGGGATAGTGACTTATCAAGGCTGGATAAACATTGTCTCCAAGATTATATAGCTATCAAGTAGTTTACTGCAAAGTTAATGACAAGAAAAAAAAGAAATTATACGCTTTCATTGGTCACCACCAATTAATGTACCTGTAAACCGGAAATGTGTATAGCCATTGGCATCGTGTCGAGAAATTGCTGAACTTTTCATCGAAAATCATATCCATTAAAGCTGTTTAGGTTAGCAGAAAACAGCAAAAAACATCCGGAAAATCGGTGGTTCAGTAGAAATGTCAACCCATAACTTACAATTATTATTATTATTGGTGACATTGATGAGAATCCATGAGATTCCAGTCATAGCTTACGTAGAGCGTTGTATAACAAACGTGATAGTTTTTTGTACGAAAATTGGTGACAGTTTTCTATAATAACTTCTCAACTGCAAGTCCGTCACACATGCATTGTTTTTTCTATTTTGTAAGTTGTTATCTAAGAGTTTACGTGAATGAAACGCTTATACTTTAGTTTAATTAATAATGTTATTTCATTATTTAGGTACTTATACATAGAGTTCTAGCATATAATATTTTAGCTCATAACGAGAACCTCTCTATCGATCCATTAAAAAAATCCATAGAGTCCAGACAAAATGCATTTAGCCACTCGTGGAGACATTACCCTGTAATTTCCTCTAGGTAAAGAAATTCGGATGTTCTCTATCAGAGTGAGTTTTTGTAAAATAGTAAGTTAACTTTGATATTTACTTGAGACATTACAAATAGTTAAATCAATACGTATTAAGTAATGATTTAAATTCAGAAAATATTTAGCCGTAAAAAATTCATAACTTCAGCACACGAGCGAGCGAATGAGTCTATAGGTTTTCTGGTAGATTTTCATAACTAGAAAAACACATACCTAAAGTAAGTATTAGTTGTAGGTGCCTCTCGTCCGCAATTAATATGTAGCTAGCTACCTAATATCTATCTATAAAAATTTCAATTTAGACTTTGGTAGAAAAAAAAGGGCAGGATGCTTGGGTGCTTGTGAATTTGGTTGCCAAATATTTTTGTAAAAAAAATTAATAATGAAACATTTGTGTTTTCATTTTCCATTATTATTTGTGACGAATCCGGTTTAAAATTATCTTTCTAAGTATTAACTCTATAATATAATATTTATACATTTCGTACTCCTAATTTTTATGAGTTACTCACTTTTTTTTACCTTTATCCCGTTTTTACAGATCGAGCGTATTTCAATAAGGTGTAGTATGTAGAGAGTCAACTTGCTTGTGTGTATTTGTGTACCAACCAGCATCATCCCATTCAATCTGAAAACTCCTCCTGGCATCAAACAGTAAAATAGTTTTTAAAATTTACAACCAGTATCAATAAAAAAAAAGCTTCATTCCAGACAACAGTGTGAAATGAAGTCCACCCCTTTCACACGATGGACACAGAGTTTAAGTCCGCTTGTTTTGGGAGATGTACTTTGGACCACAGCCATGTTGGACCATGTTGTACATAACTTTGATGATGATCCAGTGAATGATGCTTTTTTTTAAATCAACAACCTTTTTCTGTTTTTCAAACGAAATTGGAAATGAGTGCTTGATAAAAAAAATTCGAGGGAAGATTCTTCTTGGAAGAAATAAGGTGCTTCGCATGAAAAACTAAAAGTTTTTGTTGAAAATTAAAATCCCTCCTGTGCTGTATCTTTGAATGGTGAAGTATTCCAAAATTATATGTTAGATTTGTTTTTCAGGGAGTAATATAGCAGTTATTATTTTTAAGTGTAAAAAAATGCATAAATAAATGAATGGCGATCTTTTTGAATTTCGCATTGTTATTGTGCACATGTTTATCATTAAATGCGTATGTATTTCAACAGAGTGTGAGGTTTTAAACTTTTGAATGGTCCAAAAAATCTTACTTTCAGAAGGTTTTTGGTATGAATGTCTTGGTTTGTCTGAATTGTGAACTTTTATTACATCAAGTATCAAACCCTTCTAAGTCATGAGAGTTATTTGTAATAAAAAGTAAAATATTTTCAAATACAAAAAAAAGATCCATCACCTACTATCGATAAAACGACAAATATTATGTATGAGACAGCGCAGCGTTTTTTGTATTATATACACATCTATTTTGTAAGTTATAACTTGTACAGATTTTTTTAGTATCATTGTAATAACTTAAGTACTTACTCTATTCTGAATCCCCGTGAAGGTAAATTTAATTCGGTGTAAGTCTAATGGTCACGTCCGGAAAAATGGCTCATCCCAGCTACAAAAAGGTACTTAAGTGAACATTTGCACAAAAGAAAATAATGATAGCATCATGATTAAAAACCACGCATATAGTATCTTCGTCTTATGCAATTAGCTATTTAATTACACCATTTTTTAAACCAACAATAAGTACGCTTCCTCATGATTACAATAGATTAAATTAGTAAGATTTATTTTAATAGGAAAGTTTATTTCCAAAGCCGCCACCTGTTTCTTGATGAAAAATGGAGATTGCACGTAAAATTTCTAAAGTCCGCAACCTTTTTAGTCTAGTTTCACTGTACACAAACCCGTAACGGGAAACAAAACAACTTTTAGGGTTGTGTATAATGGGCCACTGCATTGTGCGACAAACAGGGCGTGAGTATTTTCTCTTTTAAACTGTTTAGCCGATATAGAGACTGTGTAAATATTGTTTTGTACTCGATTTTCAAGTTTACACATTTTCCTCTGTCGATCCGCAAAAATATAATCGTAGAATTAGTTGTTTAATGCAAACGTTTCAAGCAGTTAGCCAGGATTGTTTTTATACTATTTAAAAAAAGATCGGATTCAATATCAACTAGAACACATTTTAAGTATTGAAAGATTTAAAATGTAGCGTATGTGTGTGTACCCTGCAGTAACATGAAGGTCATCACTTTTCCGACATTTTGCCACAGAACGGAAGTTGTTTTCGGTCAAATGTCACTCTGTGCTGTTTTTGTTATCAAAAATTAAAAAAAATATAAAATGTTTAAAAAAATGTGCTATATTAAAAAACAATACTACGAAAAGCTATTACAATATATTTTATTGCGATATATTCTGTATTAATCGATAGATATTAAGTTGCAAAAAACATGATTGATGAATGCATGAGCATGGAATAATGGTGTACTGATAGTAAACTTATTGGTAATATATACTTATGTAATGTAAGTAAAAAATGATTATATAATCTTATTATTATCGTTCGGGCATCCGTTCGATTTACTATAAGAAACATTTTTGTAAGTGGTTGATTTATTTCAAGTCAATAAATTCTATACAAATGTTTATGAAGATTTTTATTTCCTTTGTTCTGGCCATCGCTGTCGTTCTCTCTTGAACTCATGTTTTTTTTCTTTTGAACTCATACAAAACATAAAGCGCAGACTGTTATAAATCATTCCATATTTTTACCGTCTACTTGAGTCGATAAAACATCAAAAGGAAGTGGATAAAAATCAGATTTATTTTACAAATGAGTTTGATGCTATTACTTCAAGGACGCTGTGGATGTGTTTACTTAACACATGAACACACGCACACATAATGTTGATAAGGTAAGAATGTTCAAAAACAAGATCCCTTGTAAATTTTGCAGTATTGATTTGAAATGGCCTTGGGGCTGAAATTTTCACCAAATGGATAATTTATAATTATGTATATTACATATAATATGAATGCAGGCAGCTTGAAAATCAACAAGGTCACCGTCTGTAATAAAAAGTATAGTACGTGCAAACTTAAACTAATTAAAAAGAAAAGTATTTCAAACAGTCTCACAAATGTTTTCCTCTTCCATGAGTAAACCAACGATGTTGTTTTATTGTCAGAAATATGCCATATTTCGTAACGAGTAGAAAGTGTCGTAAAACTAGAGGAAGTCAGAAACCTATGCCTGTTCGGTATAAACCGCAGTGGCGTAACTTTAACATCTAATGGAGCAGGTGGTTTTAGAGTAACAACGAAATATCGATTACTCGGCCATTTTACTAGCCCTTATCCTGCTGAAGTGTTTTTAAATCAATGCAAAAATATGACTAGACTCATCTGCGAAGCGACTTTATTAGGTAGAATGTCGTTAAATTCCTTTTAGATTCCAATTTGCACCCCCGGTTTCGCAATAATTTTTTAAAGCAGAAGCACGACCATGAACTCCTTTATAGGTTTTCTTGTTACGTGAAGCTCTTCTTGTGCAAACGACTGCCTCCACTGCATGCCTTTTATACATGACAGCGACAGCCAACTCTAGTGACAAGTTTCGTTCGTTTGATATCGTTCATCAGAATCGACATTTTTGTTGGCCTTAGTGTTCCATTTTTTGTGTAGATGCTAAGCATTTGATTTTTTGCAAAGCAGCTAGGAACCTTCAACTTTCTGAGTAAACTAAACGTTTGACGTTTTGTTGGTATGGAATCCATGAACGTATGAAATTTTATTACAGTTTTAGCACTATTTCGCTACTTTTCTCTTTAAAATGTTTAAATTTTCCAATTGACAGAGCATAAACTTCCGAATTTTTTCTCGCAAAGTTATTCAAGTGGAAAAAATGCAGAAGAAAACGTAAAAAGTATAAAAATTTCTAGTAAGTGAATAAGGTAAGTATTAGTTTTGATTTGAAGTGAGAATGAAGTGAAATGCGTCAGTACAACAGTTGTAAGGAATGGCATTCAGAGAAACGAGTAATAAGCAATGGCCTTGGATGACAATTTTCCAATCAACTTGCCAGTATTAGTTTGGGAAAAACGAACCCTCTTCGGATATGAACATTTTTGCCACGTATTAATAACTTACCTGCAGGCGGGTTTCCCTCTTTTTACAGCTTATAACCAAAATGACACGTTGGGAAGCTAACAGCTTACATACAGAGTAAAATCAGCACTGCTCAAATAGTATTTTTGCTTATATTTTTCTAGCCATCAAAACTAAAGGTGACTTTCCACTCTCGTAAAAATATGCTTTAGCCTTCACATTTCGCATGTTTGTCTGTGTCGGGAGGACATAACTTATGAATTTACGTACAGTAATTTTTATTAACTCTATTTTTGCACCCGTCCCTCGTTATTCCCCTCTCCACCTTCATCTTTTCATGTAGGTGAAATGAGCGCCCAATCATTAACCAAAATATGATCCTTTCCATAACGTATCTCAGGTTTGAACGGTCTGAAAACTATGTAATCGCTTTCTCTTTGACATTCTTCATAGAAACCCCATTTTAGTTCACGTTTATCCCAGTTATCCACACTTGTTTTGCATAACTTCCTTTCGGGAGTACACGCGTGTTCGGCTTTAACTGAAAATGCTGTTTTTAAGCGTAATTGATAATGTCAATGAATCTCTTTTCCGACTACATTTACTAACCCTTATACATAATGCATGCATAAAATCATAACCAGGATGAGGGATAAAAAGCCCTCCATTTCTTGTGAAGCATTTTTTCTCCAAATTTTAATAGGTTGTTTATTCACTTACACGGTATTTCCACTCTGCCCTTGAGAATAATTAGATTTTTACTTTATTTGATGTTGGACTTGTATCTAGTTTTGTACTTTCAAAATATTCTGCTTGTGTAGGCCGATGACGGGAAACCATAGTACCAAAAGGTAAGGAAAACATCACACGCGCAATTTTTTTTTCTATGAGTACCTTGTCGTCTCTTACGCTTTTTACATCTTTTTTCACTCCTATAAAACTCCTTTTTTAATGCTTCAAATCGACTTAGTTGGATCCTTACTGGAAGCTGTGGCAGCTTTTAAATGCTCGTGTGTGGTGGCAGATGAGCATTATGAATTT